>JANHGD010005943.1:25108-35350 GCA_027560375.1 Imantodes cenchoa
CTGATTCTGTAAACCGCTTAGAGAGGGCTGTAAAGCACTGTGAAGCGGTATATAAGTCTAAGTGCTATTGCTATTTACCAGACGGATAGTATAAGGAACAAAGCTGTTACAAAATCTGGTAGTCCTGCTAGAAATACTTTGGAAGTTAAAGCGACTCCTCAACCCATTCTCACTCATCCACTTTCTGCTCTGGTTCCACCATCTTCCCAACATGTCCAGGGGGTGGCACAATCAGATATGAAGAGTCTACAACAGGGTTTCTCTATCTTGGCATGTTTAAGATGTGTGGACTTCAATTCCCAGAATTGACTGGGTGGAGAATTCTGGGCATTGAAGTCCACACATTTTAAAAGTCGCCAAGGCTGAAACTTGGAACACTGCTCTAGAGTATCCCCTTTAATGCAGCAAATGAAAGAAGGAGGGAAGTAGTCAGCAATGCAAACATTTTGGCTACGTGGGCAGAAAAACTAACAGCTGAAAATGGAAAGGACATTTCAGTGCTTATGACAACAACTAAGAAATAAAGCAGGGAGTTGCAGCTTGGCTCAGTTGAAGCCTGATCATTCCATTTCAGGCTTTCCATAGAAAGAGAACTGAAGTTTGTTTGTCTGGCTTTGATTTGAGAGAACATTTTTAATACACACAAACAAGGCAGAGATTATTTTGCAGGCATAATTTACATATAAGGCACAACAAAGACAAGCTACTCTTAAAGAAAGAGATGGGATCCAAATGATATTTTCAATGGCCTACAATATTTTCATTTTGACATTACTAATGTGGTTCAGGAAACCATGATGTCATTTCCTTTCTGATGCTTAGTTACATAAATGCTGGAAAATAGCCATTGCAAACAACCCTCAAACAGATGGCCATGTGTATAAAATGCCAGAAAGCAAAATCAGCCTCTAACTGTAAAAATGTTCCCCCACATATGGTATAATGTTTATTTTATAATATTCCCTCCCTCTCTGTTTCTTTCTTGGATTCTCTCTCCAAACCTTCATTTGTTCATTCTTCTAATTTTTCCAAGCACGAATTCCCAGGAGATTACTGTACACTTGTAAAGCTAAATAAATGACTGTGTCCAATAAAACATTAATCTAAACAGAACTGAATCCTTGCAACACAATATTTATTGACCAGAATAGGTCATTATTTGGGGAGGGGGGTGAGAATCAACAATAAAATTAATGATACTTTAAAACAAATTGTTAACACTACTAGTGTTTGTATATTTACTAAGGCCTATTAGGAATATTGGATCAAAAGATGGAAAGAAAGCACTGGTATATTATATTATATATCTTGACAGCAACGAGAATATTGCCTGGCCAACACTGGAAACAAGGAGATGTACCGACTGATAACATAATCATCACAAAAATCTTAGAATGTGCAGAACTAGATAAACTGACGATAGAATTAAAACAGAAAGAGGACTCAGAATACTTTGAGATTTGGAACCCATTTTATGATTGGCTAGAAAAGACTAAAAAGTAAAAAAAAGTAAAAAAAAAGATATATAGATGTATGTATTATTGTATAAATGTGTGTGTAATAATGTATAATTGAAAAATAAATATAGGAATATGTAACTGAACTATAGACAGATTACCATAACAGTAATGAATATAGATATTTAAATACTTAAAAAGATATAGATAGATATAGATATAGTTAGATAAGAACTGTAAAGAAAATACAGTTTGTATAGTTTTAACATATAATTAGCGAAACTATACCGTTAAGGCAATTCACCATAGAAATACCAAAAATGGTTTATATGTGTAAATGTTAATGTATTGCCTTGTTGTTGTTTTTTGTTTAATGTTTGTCTTTTTTAATGTTTATATACAAATAAAAATTATTTTTTTAAAATATATTGTATAGGATTCCAGATGAAAGACCTCAAACAGTGAAGTCCATTAGTTTGTCTTCAATAGTACTTAAAGTAATATTTGACTTTAACTTTAGTTGTTTGGAATGTTTGAATAATTTAATTTCCAGAATTTGTTTCTGGTAAATATTTTCATGAAACCATCACAAGGAGTATTGTGGGTGTGGTTTTATGGGCCCAATTCAATTGTAGACAGAAACAGTCTTACAAATTAGAGCAGAACAGCCAGATTAGGGCAGATTTAAGGCAGAATAAAGCAGCAAAAGCTGTTTTGGTTTTACCATCCAAACTAGAAATACTGATGATGATAATGATAATTGCTGAGCTTTGGGATAAAGCTGGAATCAGCCCTAGGTTACCACCATTTGCTGAGTGTAACTATAGCAACAAGGATAAGATTTTGAATTTTGTAAGCATCAGGCTGTGGCTTAAATTATGTACTTTTATTTATTTTATTTTCTCATTCTAGCCTCATTCCAAGAACCTCCAAGCCAAGGGGTCATTCACAAAAACTCTGAGATGGGAAGAGGGAGGAGGAAGGAAATACAGTGAATGGCCCAAAAGAACTGTCTGATCTTTGTGGCAATTATGCTCTGTTTATTCATATATGATCACCATTTCCAAACTGCTTCATCAGGGAAGAAGCTGCATCTGTGAAAGAAGCTTTCAGGTTGCATGAAATATAGATCTAATAAATAATGCTGTTTCTTGGCTAGTGACTAAGCATACAGTATATTGTGAATGAGCAATGATGGTTTAACAATTCCTGCCTAAGCCTGATGTATAATACAGAGATTGAAATGTTACATGAAGATGGGCGAGACCAAGGTCAGGTCCATGAGCTCTCTGGGAAAGTGTGGTTCAATAACAAGCCTACACTGAAATTTCAAATGGCTAATATTGTGGGAATAATACTAGATACTAAATAAATAATACTAGACACTAAGTAAAACTAGACACAAGAACAGTTTTTACCTGAACGCCATCATGCTGCTAAACAAATAATTCCCTCTCAACACTATCAAACTGTTCACTAAGTCTGCATTAATGGGGATCTTCTCATCGTTCCCATCACCCATCTCCTCCCACTTATGACTGCATGACTGTAACTTTGTTGCTTGTATCCTTACAATTTATATTGATTGTTTCCCAATATGATTTGATTGCTTATTCATACCCTATGACTATCATTAAGTGTTGTACCTTATGATTCTTGATGAATGTATCTTGTCTTTTTATGTACATTGAGAGCATATGCACCAAAGACAAATTCCTTGTGTGTCCATTCATACTTGGCCAATTAAGAATTTTATTCTATTCTATAAAACTGGAGGAAAAAATACTTTGTAAAACAAATTGGTGTATGTTATGCCCCGCCCCCCAAAATCAGGCCACATCCAGCCCTTTGGCTCTCTATCCAACTCACAAGAGGTCAATTAGAAATTAGGAATCAAATATAAATGAGCATTCCACAAGGGGCAAGAGAAGAAGCTAAGTTGGCTCCCCCAGTTGGCTAGTGGCCACAGAAGGCAGAGGAGAGAAAGCATTTTTCTGCACCTGTACAATACTCATCCTATGCCTAAAGCAGCCCGAGGAGTTGAGGCAATGGAGTTTGAGGACATCAAATCAGGTTACATTGGTTCGCTCCTTCACGGTTTTTCATGTGGCCCCTTGGGAAAATTAACTGCCCACCCCTGATCTATGCTCAGGAGTGGGAAATTCCCGAGAGAGTGTTAAAAGTGAGTCTCCAGACTTGGAAAGGTAATATTTTATTATTAATAGCCCCAGAAGAAACGGTTGAACCATAACTTCCTCCTCCCCTCACAAGTCAATCTTACAAGGCGATATACTTTGCTGCTAGACAGCCATGTCAGAGTCTCTGGTCGCATCTGCATTGCATTTGCATAGCACCAGAGGCTGCTGGGAAGAGCTGCTCACTGTGAGTTCAGGAGGACTGAGACAAAGTCCAGTTAGCGGCCCACACAGCTAACAGTGCACAAATCATATAAGCGAAAAATCTTAAGACAGCGTAGTTCTTCTCTGGTAAGCGCATTGTGATTTTATTTTGGAATGTCTGGTTTAGTTCAGTGCAACAATTGTTTTGCAGCTGTCTTTTGCCCTCTTTTAAAATTTGGATACTGTCCTTTTTGTAAGCAAATTGCTCTTCTACACCGACTGCCTGCTTGTGTAGAGTCTCTAATCTGAGCCCTCCAGGCAGAAATTAAATGGGCAATACAGCGGGAGGGGGGGGGGAGTTACTGAGCTGCCCCACTAACAGGCCCCTCTTGCACCCAGACCCCGCAGGAGGAGGGCAGTGAGGACCAGGGTGGGAATCTGGCAGGGTGAGAGCAGCTCGTGTTGTGTCTTCCACTTCAGGAACACCAGCCTTGGTTCGATGCAACTACAGGTTGTAGCATTTGAGCAAGCACAATTGATGGTGAGTAAGCACAGGTCCATAATGTCCCTGCAGCTCAAGCCCAAAGCTCCAAGTCCACCACCCGATGAGTGGCAGAACAGTCCCCGGTTTATGGAGATTATGACAAGCAGATGGTGTACCAGAATGGAAGCGGAAGCTTTAGCCCAATGACGAAGGTTGGCGATACGGACAGGATGTCCATGTTTTGTGATTTTGAAGTCCCGGGCACCTCTCACCCAGTAGCCGGTGACCACAGAGATTGCTGGTTCCTTCCGGGCACAATCAGGTCCGGTGTAATGAAAGACGAACCGGATGGGGTGATGGGTTCGACCCAGGAACGGAGCTCTTCAAGATGCTGAAGTACATGGTTGTGTCGTGCACATCTCGCATTGTGAGTGAGTTCACGGACACGCAGGATGCGGTTGAGGGTTTCAGGGCCATGGGAGGCTCCTCTGCAGCCCATGTCGGTGACTTGGCAGCAAGTGCATCGCACGCTCCTTGGCTTGGCATAGAGTAGGCGGCCCCTCGGCTGGCTTTCCCATAAATACAGGTGGGGGAACACCCAGGAGGGGCACAACAGCCACTCATGTCGCTCAGGACACTCAACTCTTGGCTGCCGTTGGATTTGAAGAGCAGCTTCCTCCCCTCAACTCGCACTTCTGCGTTGGTGATGACGATTGTAGAGTTCAGTTTGCATGGCTTGTTAAGCTTCCCCTCCGTGGAGCGAAAGGCGTCGTGTCACTGCAGGATGTCAGGCAGCATGGCGGGGTTCGATGCCGTCTTCTCAGACTGGGCCTTCTGCAGAAGGGGATTGAGGTGGAGAAACAAGAGGCCCCCCAAACCTCCGTCTCTGACACTGGTGTGGAAGTAAGCTCGGGAGAATCCTTGAGTAGTCACAGCTGGCGTCTCAGCGCAGAGCGAAACAGGCAGTCCAGTTTCTTCAGGGTGTTGTGAAGCGTGTGACCTGGTATGACCTTGTGAGTGAATCTAAGCACCAGATACACCTTCAGTGGCTGACGCCATTGGCCTGGCTTCAGCGGAGCCTGTAAGAGCTCTTGCAGCAAAGCTTTCGGTCTGGAGACGCCTGCGTTGAAGGCTTCCTGGAAGCCTTTTAGGCAGTTTCTCTCAGCTCAGCCCCTTCTGTCTGTGAGGGTGACATTGACGTTGTTGGGACTTTGTCCGAAGGATTGGGCTTACTAACATATAAACAAGCCACAAATCAATGTGACATCCCTGAGGGTGGGGAAGCCTCCAATTTGCCAGGTGAGATTTAAGGTTCCAAGCGCAGGTATGTTGAAGCCCTCCAGACACAAACACGAGCCATGTGCACCCAGGGCCTATCCGAGGGCCCAGCTGGTGCCCAAGGATGCCATCCTCGCCCTCTGCCTCTCTTCCAGGGATCCCTCCTCATGTTCAGCCACCGCCGGCTGTCCTCTCCCGCGATCTGGAGGGGCTCCTCCTGACCCCTAAGCCCCCTTTGCCGGCCATTCTCTGCCCATTTTCCCTTGGGGACCCTCCGTGGCATCCCTCGGTTGTCTCCATTTGGCCAATTAAACCGGCCTCCGCCCTTCTCGTAGCGCTTCATCTTATACACGTCATTCCAGGTGAGGCTGGATAATCGCAGACGGTGCTGCAGACGTCAAAACCACACTTGGCTTTTTTGGCAAGTCACCCGCTGATGCACGCACAACTTTTGGTCTGCAACAGTCCGAAAAGGCTGAGCGCTTTTACTGCTGCCACGTCCAAATTCCCCGATCCTTTGCTGTGTAGAGGTTGGCCTGGGTTCCTCGGCCTCTGAACGGGGAGGGGAGGGGAGGGGGCCCCTCCTGCAGGGCATTCAGCCAGTGGTCTGCACAGCACGGGGGGTCCCCTAACTGTGTTTTCCACAAGGGAATCCCTGTGTGGTGTGGAGCTACCGGCTCACTTAGCAGATGCTTCAAGCCGTTTCTCAGCCTCAGAAAATGGCTTGGTGGCTGCCACCGGGTCTTCCTGCTGGCTGTGTGTCCTGCCTGGGCTCTTCTCTGCCCGGAGGGAATCTGGGGTGGGAGGAAGGAGACCCAGGGAAGGATCTTCCGGACTCCCCCCCGGGGGGGTTTTCTGGATTCAAAAGCCCCCTCCAAGCTTGCGTGTGGGGGCAAAGGGGGCAGGAGGGAGCCGGGCAAAGCAAGGGCCTCTTCTGGGTTGCCCCTAAGAGGCTGGGGAGGGGGGAGGAGACCCCTCCCTGAGCTTTGGGTGGCAAATGTTGCATTGAAAGTGGCCCTGCGGCTGGAGAGAAATTGGGAGGAGGGGGCTCTGTGCCAGAGCTCTAGCTGGACGTGACTCTTAGCCGGGCACCAGAGGCAGATTATGTTTCCCTTCTCATTTTCTAAAATGATGCAATAGCCCCCGAGCCCCCTCCCTCTGTGTCCCTCTCCACACACACCCAACCCGAATCCTGGTCTGTGTAACTCGTCCTTGTTCCTCAATTGGGGGGCTTCCTGGGGGTCTGGTTTCCCCACCTGCAGTTCTCTTACCGCCCCACTTCGCTCCATAGAACATAGAATAACAGAGTTGGAAGGGAGCCTGGAGGTCATCTAGTCCAACTCCCTGTGCAAGCAAGCAGGAGAGGCTATACCGTTTCAGACAGGTGGCCGCCCAGTCTCCTCTTGAAAGCCTCCAGCCCTGGGGCCCCCTCCTTCCCACAACTGGCCAGGCTGAAAGGAGACGGGGCAGTGGGGGACTGTGTGCGTATGTGACCCGAACCATCAATGTAAGCCATAACAGGGTTTATTACTAGGGCCCTGCATGTGAGGGGAAGGCAGCAATTAAGGCTTGAGCACCCGGGTTAAGGTTGTGAAGTGAATGTGTTGTCAGAATTGGCCTCAAAGCTTTGTGGAGACAAAATGAATACACAAACAATCTAGTCAATGTTAAAACTTTTTTTTAAATGGGAAATTATTGTCTCTTGCCCCAGCTGAGCTCCCCTCCCCTTTAATTCAATTCCAATTCAATTCCGGGACCCCCAGCCCTCGCCCAAACCCAGCTGCTGGGTGAGGCATGGTGGCTGCAGGCTCTGCTAATTCCTCCCTTCCCCTCGTTTCTGGGGGGGGGGGGTCTCCCATAGAGGGGCAATCAGATACAGACTCTTGGCAAAAGGAAGCTCTGCTCAAGCCAGATCAAGGAAGGCCTTCCGGCTTTCTGGGCCTCTGGAGCCCCAAGGCCAAAGCTGCATCCGAGATGCCAAAGCCAGACAAACCCCACAAAAGGCAGCCCCGCTATTCTCCCAGGAGAGGAACTGGGGAGCTCAGCATGGAAGGGTTGGGGTCTCCCTTTTCTCAGCTGGGTTTTCTTTTCCCTGCAAAGGTCAGCAGGAACTCAATTGAAGGGGGGGGGGAGGGACTAAATTCAAATTATAGCCCTTTGCTGCCCTCTAGTGGGTGATCCATTACAAGCCCTAATCACAACTGACTAGCATCTGTTCAGCGCTCTCTATGGATCTCAGCAACTTAGGAGACCTGTGGACTTCAATTCCCAGAATTCCCCCACCTGGGAATAGAAGTCCACATGTCTTCAAGTTGCTACAGTCAAGAAAGGCTGGTCTAGACTGTCATTTGCAGCTCTGGCGTTGGGCTTCTGACTCACATTTTTAAAGAGATGGGACTGGTGTTTCTGAGTGGACCTCCGGGGCTCAGACCTTCGTCTCTGGGGCCTCACTTAGGACTTGGGATTCTTGCAACACAAACAGCCTGAAACGCAGGGGTGAAATTCAAGATTTTTCCCCACCAGCCTCAGGGTGGTGTGTTGGGGCCGGAGGGCCCCAGCACAGGCCGGCTAGGCAGAAAGCAAGAGGGAATTGGCTGGCCCAGGTGTTCAGAGTAATAGTGTCCTTTGTGTGTGTTGTTTGTTGTGTTGTTATTGTTTAAGTCGAGTAGGTTACAGGAATCAAGTGTCCGGTTTTGTAGGCTGTCTGAAAAGGGAGCGAGGCCTGGCAATCAAATCTTTATGAGGTCACCTGAAGGTGCCAGGTGGGTTTGTCCGGGCTGAGGCAGGGCGAGGGGGCATGTCCTTGGTCTTGCTGGGTTGGTGGGTCCTCCAGAGCAGGGGTCTCCAGCCTTGGCAACTTTAAGACCTGTGGACTTCAACTCCCAGAATTGTGGACTTCAGCTCCCAGAGTTCCTCCGTTTAGTTGCTGGTTGGACTTAGAAAAACTGCATGTTGACAATCCCTCTGGGAGACCCACACAGATACAGTCGGACTATCCCAGCAAACAATCCCCCTCACAAACACACTCACATCCCCGACTCCTCCCAGGGAACGCAATTTTAACCCTTTTTGCTTGATTCACATGGAAAACTCTCTCTCCCCCCCCCCCAGGTTTGGGGGCGATCTGCCCTGTTTGGGGAACTTCCTGTAATTTGGCAGTTGCCTGCAGCAGACGGAGGCCTGATGCTGAAGACCTCCTTGCTTGGTCAGCCGTCCACCGGATGGAGGGCATCCAGGAACTCCTTCCCAGCAGCCTCCTTCCACCCGCTGGACTTGGACTGGGATTGTGAGGGCCAGTGACCAGAGCGGAGCTTCAGGGATTTGGGCAGGGGTCCCAGAAAAGGTAGTTTTGCTCCTAAAATTCCCCTGGAAGAGAAATGGAGTTGATTAGATCCACAGGCTCCTTCGGGCTCCTCCCTTTATCCCAATTTCCCAAAATGGAATGAGCCATTGGCTGTATTGACCTCCCCCCCCCCCGCCCCCCGCCCGCTTGGGAAGGGTGTGACTTGCTTGAAGACCCTCCTGTTTTGTCCCATCCCTGCCGGGAGGATGCCATTCCTGACCCCTCACGGTTTCCCTCCACTCCTTTCGTGCCTCGGTTTTGCCTTCCTTCCGCCTCGTTTTGTATAAAATCACACCGAAATAGTTTTAGAGGCTTATTTTAAATGTACTTTCTCATGAATACTCTAATTTTATATGCTTTTGATTCTGACAAATACTTTTCTATGCATTTTGATACTTTTTGAGTCAAGGACGGCTTAGCGTAAATGGGAAGCCTGTGACCAGAAATTGGGCAGCCGGGTCCCCTCTACACCCAAGTCTGGAAAACATGGATTGGGGCAAAATCCCTTTGAGATCCTCGCTGAGCCAAGCGCGGCTCCTTCAGCACCCTGGAGAACCGCAGGTTTAAGGAATGGCAGGGAGGGCTTCGGAAATAATCATTGAGAGTGGATTCATCCACAGGCAGTCCTCAACCCACAACCTTCGCTCAGCAACCATTCAACGTTACAATTGGCATTGAAAAATAGCACTGACTTACAACTGGCTCTCACTCAACAACCGCCAGAACCTGGGCCCTTGGCAACCGGCACGTATTTGTGACGGTTGTGGTATCCTAAAGTGATGTGATCGCCGCTTGCGACCTTCCCAGCTGGTTTCCAACAAGCAGAGCTCCTGGGAGAGGCCCTATTCGCTTAATGACTGTGTCATTTGCTTAATGACTGCAGTGATTGGCAAAAAGGTCGTAAAATCGAAACTACCTTTTTTGGTTTTTTTAAAGAGTTTATATGTTTTCAAATTACCTACATAAGTGCTTAGTGAACAGCGTATTGTCTGGGTCAATTTATTTATATACAATGCTTGCTACCTCTACTGTCCAACCATTTATAAAAGAAGTCCCATGTTCGAAAATATTCTGTATTTTCTTTTTCTTTTAATGCCAATCTGTCCATTTCTCTGCAATCTAATTTTTTCCCCAATGACATCGTCCTCTGTCGGAGTTTCCTCGTTTTTCCAGGACTGTGCAAAGACAATTCTTGCTGCTGTCAAGACATGTAATATTAAGTGTAGGTTCCCTCTGTCGTTCTTTTCAGGTATTATGGCTAGCAAAAATATTTCTGGCTTATAATCCAAATGTTGTTTTAACATCTTTTCCAACCATGTATGTATCTTTGCTTTTACACAC
>JANHGD010005944.1:17428-27766 GCA_027560375.1 Imantodes cenchoa
CTAAACCGGCGAGGCGGAAGAGGTGAGTTTTTAACTCTTTCTTAAAAGTTCTTAGGTCCGGGATCGTTCGTATGGCACACTAGTGGAGAAAGGCAAATTTTTAGTATTTAATGGAAGTATGAAGCGTTTCACATCAAACAATGTTTTATTCCAGCAGGTTTTGAACCATACAGAGGATCTCCTTCAATCCCTAATGGAACCTATAGCCAATTACAGCTTCCTGGCAGAGATTACTCTTCAGTGCAGTATTCTCAGAGGGTAATGGCTTGACAAGCTTTGTTACAGACCAAATATGCTTTACTATAATTTGGCATCCTATGTTCTGTGCAAAAGTCAAAATCAAGCATTAACTTGACATAAGAAATGCTTCATAAAACCTGACAGCATGCTGTGACTAGAAATTTAGTGTGGCTAATAGTAAGTGCTATCTAGAGCAAATAGATGGAGCATAAATAAATAACGGTTAATATATCATAGTTCACATTTGGTTTGTATATCATATTCCTATTGATGAATTTTAATTTGTGGTTTATATCTCTGAAATTTGTTCACTTTGCCTATTTGAATATCAGACAGTCTTTCTTATGAATAATATATTTGAAAATAACATCATCAATTAGGTATGCAGGAAAATCAGAACAGGAATTGACTGTAGTTTAACATTTACAGGCATATGATATATCCTAATTAAACTAATGCTAATTAAGGATATTGGACTGCAGATATTTGCCAGGTAACAACAAACTTTTGAAGCAGGACATAACACAGTTCCCTCCCATTCTATTATCCCACTAATCATGACATGAAAAATTCAAGTGACGGTAAGAATGATGTTTTCGCTCTTTACTAAATTTAAGCAAATGTTTCTTTTCTAGGATATGAATTATCAACCAAACTATAAGCGAGGAGGTATTAATAGTGGGAGAACTAATTCAAGAGGTAAGTTTACTTTTAAACATGATTTAAAATGTTAAGTCTCTGTTAAGTCACGCTGCAGTGCTCAGGTTGCATTCCACTATGATTAATCATTCCAGCACAATATGGATTGCGTGTATTGTTGCCTAAACAGTCAATTACAGACTTCATGTTCTTAGGCACTTTATCTGATATATGCCTGGAAAAGAATCTGAGGCGCTTCTGAATAGTGCTGTTAACAATATACAGTAATTGCATACATAGGTGCTAATTTTGAACAGTTAATAACTGCTAGGAATTCAAAACATTTGCAAAGGTTCTTTTCATTAGAGCGGGGAGGAAAATGTCCATTGCCACCTTTCCTCAACAGGGATGACTGATGTTCTTAACTTTTTCTGCTCTACTCTTCCTCTGAACCACTTCTGTTCAGATTCAAATCTACCTTTTGTTCTGTACCTGGAACAAATTGAGCCATTTTATTCAATGTTTGAATGCAAACATTTTAAAAATATCCATTCAGACAATCTGAAATCAGCAATTCCAGGCACAGAATATTTTGTATTGGAGACTATAAAACAGTCTTTTTTTTTTCAGGCTATTGAAGAAAATATTTAATTCCAGTTTAGCCATATCAACTATATAAAATATAAAATCCTTAAAGCTTCTATGTTTTAGGTTACAGGCAAGAAAACAGACAGGAAGAAAACTGCTCAGCAGGTAGAGCTCGAGGTAGAACACGTGGTAAAAAATACTTCAGAAGAAGGGAATTGAGAAAAACTGAGAAAAATGAGAAAGAAGCAGAGTCTGAAAACAATCTTGTAGTTGCCAAAATGCACCAATTCAGTTAGTGCTGATTAACAATATAGTTGACAAATTGGTAACTTGGTTTTCTACACTAAATAAAAACACATTTTTAAAGATGTGTCTTTTCTTGGAAGTAAGAGCAATGCATCCTTACAAAATATATTTCCTATTGTATAATATAATATTTAAGCAGCTATGGTTAGTCGAGTGAGTAAGCAGCCACTATACATTTATGATAAAATGTAAATGCATATAATATTGCAATTCTACCTATGGGTTTTTAGGCATTCTGTTACGTAAATCAATGGGTTGTAGTAATTTGGAGTAAACAGTTCAGTTTCTCTTTTCATGGTCAGAAGTTGTGAGAATTAAGCTTTAATTTGAAGAGCAAATTAAATATAACATGAAGCAATATAAAGTAGTTCTGGAAATAAAATTTAATAACTCAATATATCCTAGCTGTCTTCAAGCTGGTATCATCCAAGTATGTTTTGGATGATAACTTTCAGAATTCCCCAAACATTTACAGGGCAACAGTTTGGGGAAAATAATACAGTTTTGATAACTATACAAAAATTTCTTAATGGCAAATTTATATTTCTCAACATGGTATTAAAGATACTGCAAATGCACTTAAGTCTCTGGTGTCTAAGATAGATTTAAATTATTTCAGTGCTGAACCCATTGCAGAAGTATGTTCAATGCATACATCACCTCTACTCAGCTTTTAGAGAATGAAGGTTGAAAAACCTGTTTCTAGTTTAAACATGCTGGATTGGAGCATGGTTAATTGAGTTGTTTTTAATGAAATAATAGTATTCTGAGAGCCTGGATCAGCAAGAGAGTAATAAATAAAGTAAGAGCCAATCAAAGGTGGCTAATTTTATCATTTAAATGGCAGAGAAGATTTCCTAAAATCTCAACAAATGTTGGGACAGAGCAGCATGGTCAAAATTGGAAGTCAGGGAAAATAAAAACAACCTAGTAAACTCTAGGATATTTTCAAGTCATGATTATATTTGTTAATTAACTGTTGAAGCCAGAGGTAACACAGTGTTATGTCTCTCAGCCTTAAAAAAAACCCATACATTATTCATTTGTGAAACCATATGTCCTCTTTTCACAATTTGAAGAACACAATTTTGTAAAACCTAGGGGGACGAACCAGTAACTGGCACTTGTCCAGATCAGCCTTCTCATACATGATGCCATACATATTATGATATGTAGCTAATATGGGGAATTGTAGTTCCAACAGAATTGGAGATGCTCAGCTGGGGAAGGCTGGTCTACTCTATAAATCTTGGCACACTGAACTTTGAAGACTTCTAAAAATGGATTTCTTAATGGTTATATCAGAACTAACAATTGCTCATGATCTCCAACAGCAGGATGGAACGATTCTTCTCAGGTGAGCAGTCCAGAGCGTGACAATGAGATGTTTAACAGTGGGGAGACTGGGCAGGGTGATTCCCGCAGCATCACTCCTGTCGATATACCCGTGACAAGCCAAGCAGCCACCCTACTACCTGTACACGTCTATCCCCTCCCACAGCAGATGAGAGTTGCCTTTTCTGCTGCTAGAACTTCTAACTTGGCTCCTGGAACTTTAGATCAACCCATCGTGTTTGACCTCTTGTTAAACAATCTTGGCGAAACCTTTGATATACAACTTGGTAGGTTCAATTGTCCTGTTAATGGTACTTATGTATTCATATTCCATATGTTGAAGCTAGCTGTGAATGTACCATTATACGTGAACCTCATGAAAAATGAAGAGGTTTTAGTCTCTGCGTATGCCAATGATGGTGCTCCAGATCACGAGACTGCAAGCAACCATGCGGTCCTCCAGCTCTTTCAAGGAGACCAGATTTGGCTACGCCTTCATAGAGGAGCTATTTACGGAAGTAGTTGGAAATATTCTACCTTCTCAGGATATCTCCTGTATCAAGACTGAACATGAAGCTGCTCCAACGGTTTGGTGAAGGAAGGTGAAAACTGGTGGTCTGGTTTCACATTGCATACTGAATACTAAAGTGGGGAAATGGTGATCTGTCTTGCAACGAGTTGGAGTTGGATCAGCACTGATGTGGCACTTTATCAGTTGTGATATAGCCTTGATAGCAAAGCTCTGAATGTTATGTTTGCACTTACTCTTGAACTGTAATTTATCAGCTTACTATGCTACTCAAATTTGCCTCACGTTTAGGCTATTCGCAACGCCTTGTGCCTAAATAAAAAAAAATTAATATGCCTTAGTATCAATGTCTCTGCTACTGTGATAATTCTGGGTCATATTAACTTTCTGGAGGGCTGTGAAGATTTGGCTTGTTCGTCCAGGCATTATGCTAGGATAGAAGTGAATAAATACAAGTGTAGAATTTAGAATTAGTGGGCTAGTGCTGTCATTGAGTTATATGGTGGTTATATGGTTCAATTGACCAGAGTTCATTCTGTTTTTATTGAACGTTATTTTAAGCTGCCAAGGGTTATTACATATAAGATAGGTGGCCATATAAGTTTATAAATAAATAAAATAAGATTCCACTGGAAAAAGAAAACAGATCCACACCCAGTTAGGAAGTATGTTCCTTGCATGTGAAAAGTTGCCAATCCAATCCTCCCAAATCGTCCGGTAGGAGGAAGAAATAGCAGATGATGGCATTCCCTGGAGAATTACTATTAAAAATTGGATGGAACATCCCTCCCCCAATCTGTAACACAACATCATTTTTATTTTTTAAAACATTGAAAGCAAGTGGAATATTGAGACTAAGATTCATTTCCTATTTATGTAATTATGTAGAAAATTTGAGTTCTCAACACAGCAGCTGCAGGAACATCTCTTGATTCCCAAGATTGGGAAACTAGCACCCTACATAGTAAAACATCAGCTGCAAGCATCATCATTTCTAAAACTGCTTCTGGCCTTGTATTTACCTGGCAGTAGTTCAGGGCTTAAGAGCTATACTTTACTGCCTGGGGGTTGGAAATTGTAAGTTAAGGTGGTAGAAGTGGGGCAAGCCACCATATCAATGGGCACTGTGACTGTCCATACCAACTATATGTGAGATCATAAGATGGTCCTCAAGTTATAAATGTGTCCATAAACCCCAAAAGTTGGAACTATTGCGTTTCCTAGTGTCATTGTCCCTTCTAGTTTTGATGCCAATGCTACAGCTGAAAAATAACATACAGGTAATTAAATAAATGGGGAGATGGTAAATCTTTACGCAAGCAGGAATGTTGCATCTTATCTTATTAAACCACTAGTTCTGTTGATCACTTTGCTTCAGATTTTACACTTTTTGTTATAAAGCTCTGTGTTGTTGGAAATGAGGGGCTGTGTCACTCAAGGTGTTTGTTAGGAACTGTTGCCCTTGGACATCTGAAGACTAAAAGCTTGAAGATCTGCACTATAGCATCACCGTGGAACCACTCTGGAGATAATCACAATTGAGGACTTTATTTGAAACAACCCGAAGAGCAGATGGGAAGAATATCCATAAGCAGAGATGGTAAATTCTCTGCGTTCTCCAACTTTTCTCTCCAACTTTGGTTATATTTTATTTTACATTCCTGGTATTGGTGTACAAGAACAACTACTAACCATCTAGAAAGTGCCTCCCCTTTCTTTCTCTTTCTCTCTCTCTCCCCTCCCTCCCTCTCTGTCTCTCTTTCTCTCTCACACACACATAGTTCCCATCTAATCTGACTTAGCATTTTATAAATTCTAAAAGACCCTCCTTTTTTCCCAAATGACAATTACGTTAGCTGAATTATTTGTGAAGCTTCCATTACAAGCTCTAGCCTTTTCTCTCTCTTCATCAAAGGATTCAGTTGGCTTATGTCCTGAAGGCATCTCCAGATCTTTTTGTGAATGTGTGCGGTATTGAAAAGCTTGCAAACATCTCAGTATGGTGAGGTAATAAAACATTTTAAACTTGCTTTGTGTGTAACCCTTTTTTTAAAAACAACAATGAACAGGTTAACAAATATTAAAGCTGTATTTGTCTGACTTACTGAAAGTAAATAAGAAACACACTTGAAACTTGCCTGTTTAGTATGCAGTTTTTTTAAACAGGTTTTTTTTTTTTGGGGGGTGTACAGTAACTGTTTCTTGCAAACAGTTTTCTGTTATTAGCAATCCTATTGATAAAATCTTGTGGATTGTTTCATTTGCAGCTAGCAAATTCACAAAAGTTATTCCTGAATTATAGCTGTATGGAAATGTATCTGGCCCCCTTTGGATGTTCTGAATGTTTGCTTTCCTTTGCAATTGAATGTGATCAGGGCTTCGCGTGGATCCATCTGATAAACAAAGTGAATGAAGAAATTTTAAAGTTAAGTACTTGTTTCATTTACTTCCCAAAGTCATTCAATCTGCAGCCTGTCACTGTGGTTGGCTTCCTTCAGTAACGTGTTGCATCGCATTTAGCTGCAAGAACAAATGCTTTTAACAAATGCTTCCTAAAATTGGAGATCAACCTCATATTGCTGTGTAGGAATTTTGGCCAATTCCTCCATGGAGTACTGTTTTAATTCGGTAGCATTCTAGGATTTTCTAGTGGAACTGCTGCAATTCAATGGCATTTAGGCCTGAACTTTGATTTAGCAACTCAAGAACACTGAGTTTGTTTTTCTTTATCCATTCTCTTGCAGATTTGCTTGTATGTTTGGGATCGTTCTGTTGCTGCATGAACCACTTCACCTCAACTTTAGCTGTCAGAAAGATGGCCTGATACTGTTCTGAGGAATTATTAAAAGTAGAATTCATGCTTTATTCAATGATACCAAGTCATCCAGAGGTTGAAGCAGCAAAGTATCTCCAAACTACCCATGCGTGTTTGATCATCGGTATGAGGTTCTTACTGTGGAATGCAGTGTTTGGCTTCCACCAGTCCTAAATGAACCTGTGTGACTTGAAAAGTTCCACCTTTGATTTATTTGCCCATAGAACATTTCTGCAGGAGATTCATCCAGCTGTTTGGCAAAATTTAAATATCTATGGCTTCTTTCTCACTACTACGTTTTACACCGTGGTTTTCTAATGGTAGAGTCAAAATTTGCCCAGATCCTTGGATGGCATTCTAGGGTTCTTTGTGACTTCCTAGCCCAGTGCTGGGTAACCTTTTTTTTCCAAAATAGTGCACGCGTGTGCTATTGCTCCCACGTGCGTGCCCACAGCCATAATTCAAAGCCCCCCACTCAACCCACCCTTCTGCGCATGCATGCGCGACCTCCCCACTCCCCTGTTTCCCGACTTCCAGTGGGCCCGGTAGGCCCATTTTTTGCCCTCCCCAGGCTTCAGAGGCTTTCTCGGAGCTTGGGGAGGGTAAAAACGCTTCCCCACCACTACCCTGGTGGCTCTCCGGAGGCCGAAATCGCCTTCCCAGAGCCTCTGCATGAGCAAAAAATTAGCTGGCGGGCACGCACATGCACACTGGAGCTGAGCTAGGGCAACAACTCATGTGCCAGCAGATATGGCTCTGAGAGCCACCTGTTGCATGCGTGCCATAGATTCGCCATCACGGTCCTAGCCAGTTCTATTCTATACTCTTAAAAGTGATGAGAGCCATTTTTTTTTAAGATTTACAATTATCTCAATTGATCTTAGTTGCAAGATTGTCTCTGGTGAGGCTTCAGAAGATTAGAATGGTTTTGTAGCCTTTTCTGGCAAATGGGTATCACCCATGTTTTACAAATGTCTTCAGAAATGTCTTCTGAGCTGAGAGAGATGTGCCTTAGAATTTTTGTGGTGTGAACATCAGCGATGTGGGGCCCTGATCATTAGCCATAATTATGCTCTTTAACTGATGGCATGGTTTTTTCATACTGTTACACCTTGGTTGATTGGTTTATGAAATGAAACAAGCACCAAACTTAGATGTTCTTTGTTCATTTAGATAATATATCAGTAGGATCTGTAGCTCATACAAGTTAAACTGAGCCAGATCTGAGCTAAAAATACTGAGAACATCCAAAGGGCCAAATACTTTTAAACTGAATGGTATGTGCATATGTTGAACATAAAGAGGCTTCCTCCTGTCTCTCTCTAGAATACTGGAACATTCAACATTCAAACTCATGGCAGGGATGATGTCACTGAGCATGGTTGCTACATGTATGTGTGGATGCTGAATGCATCAGGATCCTGTATTTTATGCAGAGCATATTACATGTGTGTGTGTGTGTGTGTGTGCACGCGCGCGCAAATTTCAGTGCCAGAATTAAATGCTTAAAAATGCTAAAAAACATTTCAATAAGTGTCTTGTGTTTTTATTTAGTAGGTAATATGAAAGCTATGTATCAGTTACATAGCATATGAACAATTCAAGAAACTTGTGAATTTAGGTCTTAGTCACCTTTGATGAAAGCGAAAATTAGTCCTTTACACAACGTATGTGCTATTGTTCCCCATCCTGTATCTGTATTTGTTTTCAATTTCCAAAAAGAATTTTGTATTTGTCTTGTTACATTTAGCACTTTGGTAAGTTATTAATTTTATGTTTTCGAATGTTAGCCACCCTTACCGTTTCTTGTTTCCCATCAGCTGCAAACTAGCTAAGGTATTTCTCCGCTTCTTCAGGAAAAGAATGAAAATGTTAAAGTATGGTGGGCCAGCATTCCATTTGATCCAGTATCGCAATCCAGTTCAATGAGTTACAAAGGATAACTCATGATTTTCAAGTCAACTGTGGCTTCTAACATGTACCAGCCATTCAGCCAATGTAGAATAACATACAGGAGTTTGGGAACAAAGGGGACTTCCATTAGCAAACTTACAAAATCCTCCCCATCAAAAAATGAAGCATTTGATTATCGTTAATTGGAATAAAATGAATATGCACAACCTCTAAACAGGCAGTGGGAAATTCCCAGGCAGGCTTGATTATATATGTGTGTATGTGTGTACACACACTTAGAATTTCTGTTAAGTGAGACATTTTGGTTTTGCTCGGGTGAAATCCAGCAGGTTCTGACAGGTTCTGGAGAACCGATAGCAGAAATTTTGAGTAGTTCAGAGAACTAGCAAATACCACCTTTGGCTGGCTCCAGAGTGGGGTGGGAATGGAGATTTTGCATTATCCTTCCCCTGAAGTGGGGTGGGAATATAGATTTTGCAGTATCCTTCCCCTGCCACGTCCACCAAGCCATGCCCACAGAACCAGTAGGGAAAAATTTTAGATTTCATCACTGGTTTTGCTGCATTTTACGTCCGTCCTTGACCGAGTGATGCAAATCACTGCAGCTGATAAGTTGTTAACCCAGTTCAGTGAATCTGGCTTCCCTCATTGATTTTGCTTGTCAAAAGGTTGCAATAGGTGATCGTGACCTTGGGCAGCGACTGTCGTAAGTACGAGTCCGTTGCCGGCTTCTGAATTTTGATCACACAATCACAGGGAATAGGGATGCTACAAAGGTAAGTGTGAAAAACGATCCTAAGTCACTTTTTTCAGTCACAGTGCCTTTGTGACTGAATGGTCAATAAACGAAGCATTGTAAGTCGAGAATTATCTAGGAGAAGACGAGATAAGAAAGCCAGAGCCTCCGGTTTCCCCGCAGGGAACGGCGATCCTCTGCCTGTACCGCAGCGACCAGTCCTCGCATCGGGCGTCCAATTTCTTTCCGTACAGCAACATGGCGGCCGACTTACGGGCGCCGCGAGAACGGCGAACTGGGGGGTGGGGGTGGGGCGCTGAAGCCGCAAAGTGTCGTCTTCGCGACAGTTGGGCTGTCGTAAACCGGTGAATGGCTCCTGTGTAGCCAAAGGGGGAAGGAGGGAGCCGGCGAGCGTGTGCGGCGGCCGCTGTTCCTTCCCGTTGAGCCGCCGAGCGATCATGGATCCCAACCGAATTATCCAGGCGCTCAAAGGCACCATCGACCCCAAGCTGCGCCTCGCGGCCGAGAATGAGCTCAACCAGGTCAGTCCGTGATGGGCTCGGGCCTCGGCCGGCGGTGGCGGTGGCAAGGGGCGCCCTTCGCTCCGGTGGGTCTCGGTCTAGATCCGCCGCCCCTTTTCCGCCCGGCAGCCTCGTTCCCTTCCGACGGAGCGCCTGTCATTGCTTCGTGCAGGCGCCTCGGAGGAGGAAGCCCGCCTTATTCCCGATCTACCGTACTACAGTTGTGTGAATCCAAGTTGAGTTTAGGGTTCCGTGTTTCGGGCGCATCCAGAAGCTACACATCTTCCTGCCGCTTTCAGCATAGGCAACGTTGTGCAAAGAATAGAATAGAATAGTATGGAATAGAAAGGAATAGGAATAGGAATGGAATAGAAAGGAATGGAATGGAATGGAATGGGAACAGAATAGAATAGAATAGAATAGAACAGAATAGAATAGAATAGAATAGAATAAGATAGAATAGAATGGAATGGAATGGAATGGAATAGGATAGGAATAGGAATAGGAATAGGAATGGGAACAGAATAGAATAAGATAGAATAGAATAGAATAGAATAGAATAGGAACAGGAATAGAATAGAATACGAATAGGAATAGGAATGGAATAGAATGCGATAGGAACAGGATGGGATTGGATGGAATAGGAAGAGGAATAGGAATAGAATCTAATTCTTTATTGGCCAAGTGTGATTGGACACACAAGGAATTTGTCTTT
>JANHGD010005957.1:34416-45565 GCA_027560375.1 Imantodes cenchoa
CGTCCCTGTCTTACTGTCCTATTGTCCAAATTTACCTGTACTTACTTTGCTTTTGTTTATGTTCATACCAATACCTGCTATCTTGTACATGTTTTGACTAAAATAAATAAATAAATAAATAAATAAATAAATAAATAAATAAATGCTAATACTACTTGTAAACTACTTGTAACATCAGCTTAGCGAAGGGGGGAAAAGTCCCGATCCATCATGTGACACTGCCGTGACAATGTGAGTTTGACACCCCTGATCTACATGGACAAGTTAGATTTAATTTCAGTTTTTCTTTAACTCTTTCATGTCTGAACCTTTGGGATAGGATTTCTCCCTACTCATTGGAAGAAAGCACTCTTAAAATTTTTGCTCATAGGAGCAGGTTCATAGTCCCGGAAATTATATTAATGGTATTGCAAAGATAATGCATGCAGAAGTGGGTGAGATCTGTACACCCTGTACATTTGTACCATAACTTGAGCTTCTGTGCAAGGTAATCTAACTGTAATATTCAAGAAACATAGAACATCATTTTATTGGGACGGTTAATTCTATGTGACATATGATCTATTTAGAGGTTTGTTGTTGAAGACATTTCATGTTTCTTTGGTAATTCATTTCACTTCTTGTAAACTTTTCAGACATCCCGTCCTGACTGAAAAATAGGTTGTAAATATAGAATACAAAAACAACCACAATATAAAGGAAACCTGTAGCTCTAGATTTAAAACAGTTGTTTTTAAGTTATTCATTATATACAGTTTGCAATTAATAATATGTTTTTTTTGTTCTCATTTTTTTTCTAGTTCAAGTGTCATTCATCTTAGGAACTTGGAATTTATCAGAAATATTTGAATTTGACATCTGTTCCTTATCAAAAACGTAAGATGCATTTACTAAATTTGTTTTATATGGATTTATAATGTTCCACTTATCATTAAGAATTAGAAATATAAACAGTTCATAAATGTAAAAAGAAGTATAGTTGATGTTGTTACTGATTGATCCAGTATCAAATATTTAATATTTATGACATCTAAATATCATAAATAGGACCTAACCACTAGCCGTTGTTCACACTTTTGCTGATGGTCCATTCTTTCCTTTGCTAATTGTTACATATTCTATTTTTAATATATATTACTAGATGCTCAAAATGTGACCATACGCACTGCACCTGGAATGCTAGAGAAAAAAAATGTGTTACCTCTACTATGACTTGTGCCAAAAAAGTAAGATGTTTTGATGTTATAGAATTATAAAAATCATTTAATGAAATTTGTTCTCTTAAGTGGTCTTTGTAAATTGATTTGTTTTTATTGATTTATTTTTCAGATTGATTGTAGTAGCACTATCAATGCATTAAACAAAAAAGATCATTCAGCAACATCAAAGGTCAGCACACAAAAAATTGAAACTGATATATTAGAAGTTAAAGGAGAAGATGTATTTATATCTTACACCAGAGATGGTCTTATTGTTAAGATTACCCAGAAGCCCAGTTAAGCATGGCCAATGGAAAATAATCCTGAGAATTATCAACAACATCTGGAAAGCTACAAGTTCTCTATCTCTTAACTTCTTGGCATGGATCTGTCTTTTTGGAGAAAGACAGACTCTCTCCTTACTGACAGATTAATGTGGCTGTTTTATGAGGAATAAACTACTAATGCATATTTATATATTTTGAAGCTGGCTTTGTAAATTTTCTGGATGTAACAGAATTAGGATGCAATCTGGTTTGGGATCACTGCATATAAAGTAACTTAATTCTCTTACCTCTGTGCAGACCTTGGTTTCACTGAAAAAGAGTAACTTAAAAAAAAATTTATTTCCTAGGTGACTGTTTTATATATATGTACATATATAACATTTCAAATGGGACCTATCCTTATGAATCCAAACTTTCAGTTTTGCTACCCCATCTTTTGAATACATCTGCTGTAATTTTATTCCTCGTCTAGCTGGCTGCCTTGGCTAAGCAGGGACTTGAAATCGCGGCATCTTGCTTTCTAACTGGATCCATAATCACTAGCTCCTAAACCCTTAATAACAAAAGAATTTTAAAGGTACTTAAAAATGCATGATTTTGTTACTTAATTTAAAAAGATTGTCTGGATATGTTAACATACATTTATTTTGTTTCCAATAGCCTATTAAAATTATTTCCATTGAACCGAACTACATGTCAACATTAGGTAAACCTGAAGTGCTAGTCATAGGAGAAAACTTTACAAAATCAAATTTTTTGATGGAGATAACTGGAACCAGCAGCTGCCAACGAGATGTGTGAGTCAAAATAACATCATGTTGATTTTATCTTGAAACGTTTTGCGCTGGTGATTGTACTATATAATCAGATAGTGTCTACTTCAGAAATGTAGATTTACAGCTCCTATACATGGAAAGAAACTCTTCTGTTGTTATGTTAACTGCCAAAGTGGAACTTTGCTAGTAATTAGGAAGTAGAATTCATTAGTGTATCTTTTTGTATCTTTTTCTCTTTCTCTGTGGAATAGAGACAAATCTCTGAATTTGTCTATCTGAAACATATATATGAAGACATAAAGCTATGAGCAAAATTAATAGTAAACATAGGATAAATGAAATGTAAAGAAGAGTTAAATATGGATGGCATCAGATTCCTGATAGTTATTCATATTTTTCACAGTCATTCTTAGAATTTACTGTATACCTCATTCACATTTTCCATATGAAAAAGATAAGAGTGACCAGAGAAACTGTATATTCTGAGAGATTATTTGTTCAACAGTAAGGGGGGTAAATGTTGATTGCTAGGAGTGTCTCCTGAAGGTTGCTGATTGCTCACTGTAGGTGATTTATTGAGTAATACCTCCTTAGTAAGCAGAGACTGTACAAGGAATAGCTGTCCTTTCCAAGGAGAAATACACTGAGGAGGTAAAGAAGGGTAGTTAATGGGAAATTGCCAGTAAAAAAGAAGCAAAGGAAAGACAAAAGTCTCTGGAGAAGCTAAATCTCTGAGGGACTGTTTGTTCAGCTGTGAAAAGTAACAAGACAATATCCCAAAGAGTTTCTGATTACAAGCAGTGCATACTGAGAGCTGATAGTTGTCCGTTATACTGTAGTTGATTAGATGGCCTGTTCCTGCTGAGCAAGAAATGAC
The DNA here is from genome assembly GCA_027560375.1 of Imantodes cenchoa. Classification (NCBI taxonomy): domain Eukaryota; kingdom Metazoa; phylum Chordata; class Lepidosauria; order Squamata; family Dipsadidae; genus Imantodes; species Imantodes cenchoa. Next base: position 37,556 of record JANHGD010005957.1, read on the forward strand.
AGGAGGCAGTTAGATTCCAAAAAGCAGTCTGAGTGAAGCAACAGAGAGAGCAAACATTAGTTTGCTGAAGGAGTTTACAAATTTATCATATCTTCATTCTAAGGGAACAGTATTTAGATAAGAGAATAAAGTTTTATCAGATCAAGCAAAGGAAACGCTAGCTGAAAGAGGAAGAAACTCTCCATAAGAAGGATAATAAAAGAAAGAAATGAATGGGACTGTCAACAAGAATTAAGAACTGTAGACAATATTTTATACTTAGAATAAAATATTTGAGGCCCATGGGCCCATAAAATATTTGAGGCCCATGGAGGTGAAGGGAAGTTCTAAGCCTTTAAGGAAAAGATAGAAGTTAGTGCAGAAGAGGTAAAAGGGAAGAGTTTTAAAAGAAGTTCAGGAAGCAAAAATATTCAGTGAGAGTAATAATGCATTAAAAAGGGACACTTTTTTTTTCTTTTTCCTTAGGGGATATGTTACTAAAGTGTTAAATGACACACACATGAAATTCTGTTTACCACCAAGTCGTAAAGAAGTCAAGAGCGCATGCATAAAGGAAAATGGGTTTGAATGTTCCACGTCTTTTCCACTACATTACGTCTCTTTTCCATCATGCGCTAAGATCCTCCCAAATATTACTTGGATGAGGTAATATTTAATTTGTACTATCATAAAAGATTACACCACCTGGAAGTTAATAGTCTAACCTAAGCACAGCATTGTTATTGAAAGTAGATCATCTGAGTTCATAGACCTTTGTCTCTCTCCCTTTACAACTTTCCCTTTCATGTAAAGCAGTTTATTATTGCTCTACCATACCAAAATAGCAAGTGGGTGAAAATACTGGGACGAACTTTTCTGTACTTCTGACATTGCTACAGAAAGTTCTCTTCCTCACCACTTTTTCTGTCATAAACAGGAAACATTTTTATGTTTCATTCAGCAGATTCTTTCAATGTATTACTAGAAAAATGAGATCAAAATAAAATTATTTTTGCTATTATTAAACAACAAGTTACTAGAACACTTTAGTAGCATAGCAAAGTCATATAACTGTTTTAAAGGTATATCAGCATGAAAAACAATTATGTTATCAAAACATAACATATGGTAGTTTTTCATATGTGCCAAGTCAGTTGTAGAACTGTCCCAGGTTTTGTGCACTTTTGTATGGGTTAGGGTTAAGGTACATTGAATGCCATGTGCTATTTATATAATCTAAGGAGAAAGTAACCTAAGAAATACATTTTGAGCCTTTTATATTTTCTGGTATCTTTAATAATATAATTTTTTAAATGTTTCTGTAATGCACTGAATACATGTATGTTTACATTCACTTTTTAGAAACATAATTATATAATGCAGGAATTGTGTTATGAGCTCAATTTTATTGTGCAGATACCTCAAGTGTAGACAATATCTAAGGCCATAGCTAGCAAGCTGCCTGAAACAGTCTGCCTTGTGCAATGCTGTAAGAGAAGATAGTTGAAATCAGAAGTGTATAGATTGCTTGATTATTTGACATTAAAATTTGATATTCTGAGTTAATGTACTCTGCATTCAACTCTGAAAATTAGATTGTGTGATTTTTTTTCATTTTTATTTATTAAGAAATTCCTGTTTTAACATTCTTTTTCATTGTTTTGCCTTCTCCCCCAGTGGAGGTCGCAATATGACAATACATGGGAAATATCTGAATATCGCAGATGAAGTTATTTTAAATGATTTTCCACAAAACGTAGTGGTAGGTACTGTATATGTTGTCTTTTCTCCAAGTGTCTATGCCTTTAAATGAGTTAAAATGAATATTGTGCTCAAATGTATTGATAGTGCTTGTAAAGAATTTAGATTTATAAGGCCACTTACTCAACATATGAGTCTGCATGTTGAACAATTAAAGTTACGGTAATAATGAAATATCATCAGAAAACAGGAAAAAAACAAATCATGCCAGAGGTAACATGGATATTAATATCCCCAATAGGTTCTCTAACTATCCTACGCAATGCCTGAGATAAAGCCTGACTTTACAAAAAGCCATTGAAATTTGGATCAGGGCAGTGGGGTCCTGCAAAACAGAGCTTATTAGCATCAACTGGAACCAATTCTGGAGAAATGAAACTCTTATGCCTTGAGCCAGTCCACAATGATGCTATGGATAATGTTACTGGAAGCTGATGAGAAATCAAGGAAACATCTAGACTTCTTTAATCTGACATTAATACTGTATTTAAAGCCAGCGGCTGTATGATAAAATTTGGAAAGAGCTGTTTCATGCTGTTTCAAAGTGCTGCCATGCTTCTGGGTACCCGTATTTGCATGTAAATAGGTAAAGAGTAAGAGTATTTACCTAACGTGTCTAAATGAAAATTTAGTTAAAATGAGTGTATAAACTCTAACAAGAACAATACTAATATTCAAACAAATTTATTAAGAATTATGAATAAAAATAACAGTAAATACAAACAGTAAAATAGTAAAACAGTAAAATACAAAAAGAAAAATAGAAAACAAACAGAAGTAACTTTCCCCTTCATCCCAGCAAGTAAAAACAATTTTAATAGCTTATCACCATTTCTAAATACAAAATCATCTGATTAATGGTTTTGTATTAAATATCAAATTTGGATGTGTATGTATTTGTGTATGTGTGTGTATATAATTTAAAATTGTTATGACTCAGTCTAAAAGTTAATTAGGCTGCTGATGGTGTTTTAAAATGTATGTGAATAAACTTATGAATATATATTGTATATAAGCAATATCAAATCTCACTGAATTAAGTGAAGTTTAAATATTTGAACTGTGCATAGATCTGCAGCATTTAACAATATTGTGTGTGTGTGTGTGTGTATTACTATAATTTATAATTTTCTCAATATTGCTTTCTTTTAGCAATTTACTTGCCATAAAAATAGTTTTGAATGCAGTTTTACAACCCCAGCTATTAAGATGGAGAAAGAAACTAAGATTATTAACATTATTATTAAAGTTGAAAATATTAATATATCTTGCGGTGGCTTTCAATATTATCCTGATCCTAAATTTATTCATTATGAACTAATAACTGATTTGGAACCTGACCTGGAATTGAAAATACATGTAAGTTATGATCGTTTAAGTTTTAAACCTCTCTTTTAAACTATTTTCATTGTTTGAATTTTACTGCATGATTCATTCTATTTTTTTCATTTCTCTAGAAGAAAAAAGACAACCTAAGTCTTTTCGGACATGAACTTGAAGTTTTCATATCTGATAAGAATCTGATCAACATAACATTCAGTGTCCAAAATATTTCAGAAACAGCTACTCGTAGTATAATACACTGTAGAGCTAAACAGGAAAAAAATCTTACCAGGAAGATTAATAAGTCAAGCATGAAAGTTTATGTGAGTAAATATTCTCCCTCCCTCCCTCCGTCCCCCCTCTCTCTCTCTTTATATATGTATGTATGTATGTATGTATGTATGTTAAATTTTTATTATTAAATTTTATTCTTACAAATATTTCTCTGACTTTGTAAATGATATCATATTTATTCTTCAAAATTAGATTTTTCCATATGATAAATTTTGATGTCTTCTTTCTTTGCCAAGGAAACCGTCCTTGGCATTATGTACATATAGATAGAATCACACAGCTTTCAATGTCAGTAATGCTTGAATCTAAGCATTTTAGAATCTAAGCATTCATCTAATCTAAAACTCATCTAATCATCTAATCTAAAACACTAAGCTGTGCATAGTCAAATCCAAAGCAGAAAAGTACTTTGGATCTGATGTGGATGCATGTCCTGTATTTGTCAGTCGCACCTTAGAGAATCTAGAACTCTTTCTGACTCATCTGAAATATACATGTTGGCCAGTTTGGTCCATGGAAAATACACATTTAGGATTTTGGATTTGCAGCACTATGGAAGATCAGGAAAAAGTGTGATCTGTTTTACGTTCTGCTGACAGATACAGCAAATGTGCCTACACTGATTCCAAGGCATTTTGGATCAAATGCTGCACATCTCTAAAATGAAATTATACCTTCTGCTTTTCTCTCAGAGTTGCAGTGTCAATGCAATTTCTCAAACTGGGAAGTGTCTCTAGCATTTTTTTTAATTTGAGATTTTTGTCAGTTGAGAATAATATTTCAGATGCTGCATGAATGCACAATGCACATAGCATAAGATAAATTAATCTTATGGGAGCAGGATTCCATGAGCAAGCAGTTGGAAGCTTTTCCTTCAGTTTTTTTACTTAGAACATGTCTGCGTATTCCATACCAATGGAAATAAATTTCAGGTCCTTTGTAAGTTCAATGTTGGAAAGTGTTGATTTATTTCTGTCTCAGTTATGGAGTGTATGATACTGCAGAAAGCTAGGATTACTTGGTGGACTATTTTTTTTTAATATTCTGGAACTTTATTTCTGTCAACCTTCCAACTAACAGATTCAATAAAAGCAGGCATCTTCAGGAACTATAAAATCCCAAAAGCATTTCTCTATTGAGTACATCATTCCGGCACAGAAGAAAGCAAAACCAACTCTAAATTTTCCCGCTCAACCCTGCATAATTGAAAATGAGTTTCATCCTCTCCTCCCATGGAACGGGTCACATTGTCCAATTAGGAATCAGCCTGTTGTTTTAATAACAGTCCATATCTCGGCAGACACCTGCAGAAGTGTCCTTGGATCTCATGGTTGAAGAATATAGCCTATGCATTTCATCTCACCCTCCCCCCAGTTTGTTGGCAAGTTGAAAAGCAATAATAGTCACAGGAAGCTTAAGCGTTTTTCAATCTTGACAATTTCCCTGTTGAGAATAATCTTTCCTGATTCCTGCTCTGGAACTGGAATGCTAACATCATGTCTTTGGGGTACTTCCTTAGCAAAAGCTGCTAGTGCTGAAATTGACAAGAGTTTGTTTTCCCTTTATCTTCTTGAAAGGCTCAGTGCCAGTGGGCAACTCATGTGCCAAGCAACTAAGGGGGTTTTCTCCCTTTTCTTTCTTTCCCTTTGTATCTGATAGTTCTGTAGGGATTTTCATTACTGCAGGACCTGTGTAACAGTCATTTTAACTCCTTGTTCAGCATTTTGATGGCAGAGGCTAAAGATGATCATGAATCACTTTTGAATGTCTTCTGAGGTTTGAAGTGAAAATGGTGGTGGTGTAGACATGACTTCACTTTTCCATCTGTTTGTGACTAATAATAAAATAAACCAAATTAACTTAGATTTCATTTTTATTTACTGAAATAGCTCAAGGAAGAGTGGGATGGACAGGAGAAGGAGATTTATTTAAACTTATTTCAGTTTGTTGAAACTTACCATGTGTATGAAGTTTTAAACAGACTGTTCAAATCTAATCAAGGAGATATATGTGAGATTGAATTACATCACAAACTGTATCCATTGCTCTTATATTTGCCTGTAATTTCCACTGTTTCATTACCTCCTCTTTGATCTGGAAATAGCTTTTTAGAAACTTCTTCGTTATCTTTTCCTGTTTCAAGTTATTTGATAACATTAGCAAACTTAACTAACAATTTACTTATCCCTGTTTCCAAAACATTATGAAAAAGTCAAAAGGTATAAGAATCTATATAAAGTCTTGTAAAATATTTCATTTCTTTCTCTTTCTCAACAGTTTCTTTTAGCACTTTTATATTTCTTTACTAATGAATTAATAAAGTGCTTAAATAAAGCAAGGAAACCAGACACCAGATGTCACTAATCATGACATGTATTATTGCAATACAATCCTGTAAAATTGGACAATATTTACTGACAGAAAATAATCTCTAGTATTAAAGTCTAGTATTATATTTCTTTTCTCTAGTTTTTCAGGTTATAAAAGTGTATCATATCTTGATCTATACAATTTAATGTTGCAGTAGTTAGCTCTGTGTTTTTTCTTCTTTTCTGTATGCTTCTCTCTCTCTATAGATCCTCAGTCTTATTTGCAGACACAAATTGTCTACAATTTTCCATATAATTAGTAAAGTAGATATAATTTGTAAAACAAACAGAATATCTACACACTAAATATTACAAGTAATCTGCATTTGTTATGCTTAGCAGGTGTGATACCTGCTCTTCATTTTGAGAGAGGAGAAATAGGACCTCTGCTTATGTTGCATAGTATTCTGTAACAAGTAAAGATCTCTCTTTGTTTAATTGGAAAGTGCATTTTATCTTTCAATAATATCTTTCTTGAATGCTGTCTGAGTAGAAAGACATGGTATGTGTTGTGCCCCCGTTGGAGTCTGAATCTGTGGAGGAAGAGGAGCCGTAGCTGGAGCTGAAGGAGACCAAGGGGGCGGCTTTGTTGGCTTTGTAGGAATGTGGGGAGGAGGCAGGCCAGGGCGTTCAGACAATGAGCAAGAACCGCCCCCTCTCCAAGCATGGAGAATGGAGAGAAGGTGGGAACAGTGCAGACCGACCCGATGACTCAGGAGGAGAGCACCCCACCCCTCTTCACAAGGCACACCTGGAGATTGAGACTTAAGGAGATGCTGTGAGGAGGGGCATTTGTCGGAAACAAACACTGAATTCATAGAGTTTTGTGTGCTGTTGCCGACATTTGGAGTTTCCTGGACTTCTTGCTTTATTTCTTGCTTCCTGGATTAATTGCCTTGTTCTTTTGCTTCCTGAAACTATTGCCATGTTCCTTTGCTTCCTGGACTCATTGATTTATTCCCTTGCCTCCGCTGCATTTCTTACTTTGCAGCCGTTGTGCTCACAGTATTTTGCTGGACTACTTGCAGCCAGAGGCTGCTGGAGGGGTGTGTGTGTGTGTGTGTGTGTGTGTGTGTGTGTGTGTGTGTGTGATCATTGGGAGAAAGTTGGTGTAATAAAGGAGTGATTTGAACTATTAGCTGATTGTGTTACCTCTGTGCCTTGCCCCGGGTCATCACAGTATAATCAAATAAATTTAAAACATTTATTTGTTTGTTTGTTTGTTTATGGGATTTATATTGCCGCCTATTCACACATGGAGACTCAAAGCGGCTTACAGAATATAAGATCTCATATAAAACCAATAAAACTAATAAAAGAAAGTCATATAATAAATTAATATAATTACTATCAACTATTTTGGAAATATAAAGAGTATACAAATTCCTTTTATCCCTATAGCAGATTCTGGATATACTGACTGCAATCTTCTATAAATATATAATATATAAATAATATACATTACCTTAATCAATGTTTTAATTATCCATAGGTCAAGGTGGGAAATTTTGTGTATGAAGTTCCTAATGAAAACAACAACTATTCATTCTTCTACATTCTTTTGTTAATCCCGATAGTAGTTGCGGGTAAGTAATTGCATACTTATCTCTATCCATTAATTTGTTACAAAACAGTGGCTGCATAGGATAGTCAATGAAAATAAAATAAATGAAAATAAACCAAGTCATTTGATACAGCTCAAAGCTCTGCCAGTCACCAAAACCATCAGCTAAACCCACTCAGAGTCATCAGAGAGCACTTTACCCATAATCATCTCACAGCTCAAGAAGTTCCACTTATACTGCATCTGACTAATGATCCATCCTATTCTTTTCTCTCCCTTGCTATATGCAAAACCTTTCCAAGGCCTCAGACTGAATTACCTATATTCTTCAGTTCCATCAACATAATGAACCCTATGGATTTTCCTTCCAAAGCTTGTCAAGATTTACGACAGTGTGAGGTGACAAAAAGGAAGGCTTTTGAGGAAGGAGAACCATACTCCTAAAATTTTGGAGGTTGCTTAGGGCTTCTACTACTAACTACAGCCCTCAAAGCTCTACTCGTTTCCCAAGTAGTTCGGAGCCTGAGGACCCGGGGTTTAGACTGATGTTATGCAACGCCAGGTCCATGGTTAATAAGGCCCCTCTCATTTATGATCTGGTTCAAGAGAGGGGGGTGGACCTGGCGGGTATTACTGAAACCTAGTTGGGCCCGGAGGGAGGAGTCCCTCTAGTAGCAATGTGCCCACCAGGTTTCCAAGCATTCCATCAGTCGAGACCAC
>JANHGD010005962.1:0-11622 GCA_027560375.1 Imantodes cenchoa
AGAGAGAGAGGGAGGGAGGGAGAGAGGAGAGAAAGATACACAGACAGACGACTCACTCACTCCAGAATTTTGGAAGACACGCAATTGGATATTTGTTAGTTTAAATGTTGTATAGCCGTGATGGTGAACCTATGGCACACATGCCAGATGTGGCACGCAGAGTCTTCTCTGCTGGCATGTGCACCGTCGCCCCAGGTCAAATCTCCGTGGTGTTTCTTTCGTGAGCTTCTCTTTGTCTGCAAACGATGAAACAGAAGCTCATGAAATAAAAAGATCTTACCTCTTGCTGCACTGCCCGTTTTGAGATGCCCCGCCTCCCGCTGGACCGATGGTCTTCGGGTCTCTGCTGCGCATGTCTGCTTGCATGTGCGCACCATTCAGTTTGGGCATGTGCGTGCAGTGTGGGCACTCGGTGTCTAAAAGGTTCACCATCACTGCTGTATAGACATACTGACATAACGAGATCACATTTCAGAGCAACCCTGACGAATGTTGGCTGTGATCTGACATTGCTACTTGGCTGTCCCCATTAATATATCAGTTACTAGATACATTCCTGAGCACCTAGCAACTGAAGTTATGCAACTAATGCAGGTGCTCAAAATCAGTTTCTTTCAACAAGAAACTTTGCCTCATACAATGTTTAAATTATCCTATTCTGGATGTAATCAGCTTTTTTGTTTAGCTCATTCTCAATGTCATACAATAAATTAGACAGAAGTAGACAACAATTATTTTTACTTCTTTTGACAAAATGTATTTATAATTACTGTTCCCTCTATTTAACTACATTATTTTCAATTATCTTTTTCTCACAATTCACATTATAAAATATATATTTTTGCAACAGTAATTTTTAAATTGTTTTGTTTACATTTTTTCTCTTACATTTCTTTTTCAAAACTGCTATGCAAGAACTGCATTTCCCATGGTTCCCAACCTTCATTCTAATGAGAAATTATTGGAGCTGCAGTCTCCACACGTCAAAAGGGTACCAAATGTGGAAAAGTCTGCCATAAGCACAATATTGCTGTGAAAATCAGAATGGAAAAGGAAAAATAAAAACTCTGTTATGTCTTAAATGACATGACTTCATTACTTTGAACCTTGAAATCGTGTGAAATAAAATTTTGTAGAAAGGAGAGCTTTCAAATCACTTTGCAAGACATCTAGGGGTTTTTGGTGTTATTTCCTTAAATCCTCTCCTAATCCTACAACTATTCCTTTTCAGCAACCTAAGAGGCGGAAAGAATGTTTCCTGCTGTTAAGGTCGTTCAATCAGTTTCAGTTTCCTACTAATCTGCTGAAAATGTACCAGAGGATCCTAAATTAGTTTCTACCCACTCCTGATAGCAAGGTTTCTATGGTGAAGCCTCCAACATATTAGATAACTTATTTCTCCTAATGGGAAAGTATAATAAAGAGTATGACAACAAATACAGTATAATAAAGAGTATGACAACAAATATAGTCCACAATTCATTTAGTGACCATTCTAAATTACAACAGCATTGAAAAAAGTAACTTATGACAGTTTTTCACACTTACTACTGCAGAATCCCCACTGATCACGTGATCAAAATTTGGATGCTAGGCAACTGGTTCATATTTATGACCGTTGCAGTGTCCCAAGGTCATGTGATCACCTTTTGCGACCTTCTGACAAGCAAAGTCAATGGGGAAGCCAGGTTCACTTAATAACCGTGTTATTAACTTAACAACTGCAGCGATTTACTTAACTGTGACAAAAAAGGTTGTAAAATGGAAAAAAAACTCACTTATCAAATGCCTCGCTTAGCCACATAAAGTTTGGGCTCAATTATGACCTTAAGTCGAGAACTAGCTGTACTCACTTTTTGGAAGAGGAAAGTCTGGCATTTTCCCACTACTCCATTAATTTTGTCTAGTTATAAAATGTTGGCTTTGTTTTTATTTTTTTAAATATTTCATTGATAATAACTTTATATTGCTATAGAAATAAAAGCACATTTTTGTTGTTATTACTCTTAGTAATCAAATCTATAGGCCCCACCCTGGTTGCTTTCCTTGATAAAAGTACTGGATATAACAAAGGAAACATCTGATCCTTTTCAGCTGCCAGAACCTTTCTAAGTTGTATATTGATGAGAGGTACAATTCCTTTACAATGCAAGCAAGCAGATATAGATAAATGAACCATGTCATTTAAAGCGCCTTGTACAATGAATTTCACAACGTAATTTGGCTTTGCAGATGATGTAAGTTTCAGACCTCAGATTCATACTAAAATTTCCCAGGTGTTCCATTCCCCAGGCAAGTTTATATTTTATGACTACAGTGAATTAGCAAGGTATGCAAAATGTATTTTTATATAAGAGTCACACTGTTGAGATCTGCTGTGCCAATTCCTAATTAAATTGAGCATCGTTTTGGGTCAACCATTCTTAATATACTGGTTAAAAAAAAGAAAAGAATGCTGTTGTAAACAATAATAAAGTGCTTCTTACAATCACGCAGCATGAAATGTTCTTGATTTTGTTTTATGCTAACAGCTCCTTGATCCTCAAGGGTCAAAGTACCAATCACAAATAGATTATGCTTGAGAAGCTACACTTGCTGTTTTTAGAAACCTGGATTATTATTTTTTAACCTCATTTCTCATTGTTCGTTTGACAAACAAACAAACAAATAAAAAATAAATAAAACTTGCTTTTAAAATGAAGAGCTTCAGCGTACATAAAACATTTTCACTTCATCCTCACATCAACCACCTGCTTATGATACACCAACTCATATGTTCCCTTTTCATTGTTCAAATGTTATAACCTACATCAGATCCTAATTAATGTAAAAAAAAGAGTGTCATACTAAAAATAATGAATTGTGTTCATTGCAGACACTTGCTACACACACACACACACACACACACACACACACATCATTCAGCATGATAACGTAAGGCAGGAAAAATGGAACACAAGTATTCCAAAGTAACTCATCTTACATTTTGTAACCTTAATATATGATTAACAACTAAGAGTATATGGTATATAAATAAAAAATTGAATGTTAAGGACATAAGTTAATCAAACTCTTTGATATCTAAGTTTATCAGAACCTTTTTTTGGGTTTTCAAATATTTAATAAAGAATCATTCTTCATTTACTCTTATACCACCACAGTCTGGTTTTTCATACAAGACTAAGAACAAAATCACTTGCCGTCATGGTATTTGAATTCTAATTTTGCAATTAATGCTCTGGGCATATATCTTAATAGGAAGAAGGCAAGTCGAGGAAGAACAATTCACAGAGAGATGCAAAACATAATTCTGCTGTCCCTCTACATCCAATGCATTTAACATATTATATGGTAGTTCTTCTGGTAAATGGATAGAGCCATTTAATTCAAATTGAAAGATACCAAAACACATTGGTGGTGATATAAAAAACAATGCCTCCCTCAGCTTCTGGTGATCACATGGTTCATCCATGTTGCTTTCTTAGCAACAATATGGAAGCAATTTGTCATTGCATTCTTCTGAAATGCATTTTTTCCCAGATTATTCTATAGATTTTGTGATAGCCTTCCATATAAGTACTAATCAAGTCCAATCCCGATCAATTTTGTGTAAGATCTGCTGAAGCTGGTTAATGCTTAGTCCTCTAGAGCAGGGGCGTCAAACTCGATTTCATTAAGGGCCGCATCAGGGTTGTGTTTGACCTCAGGGGGCTGGAGTGGGCATGGCCAGCTTGATGTCAGTCATGTTGGGGTGCCTGTGGTGGCCCAAGCAGTATGCCAGTGAAAACGGGCTGTCGAGTTCAGTTTCCGGTTGCAACAGCCTCCTGCAACCCTCTGCCAGCAAAAATGGAGCTCGGCAAGCCTGGACGCTGCCCTCTCAACTTCCATTTTTGCTGGCAGAGGCACCACGGTCCGGTTCTGTTTCCAGGGTGGCCCCGCGGGCCAGATCTAAGCATCTTACGGGCCGGATCTAGCCCACGGGCCATGAGTTTGACACTCTTGCCCTAGAGTATCTTTTAAACTATGTGAGAACCAGATTGTTCCGCAGCTTCTCCAGTATTCTTAAAGCTTTCTTTGTTTACAGCAGGAGGAGAATCAGCTTTCATCCATCCCTTCAACATGAACCACTTTGTTCTCTGCTTAGCCAATTTTCTGTGGCACCATGCACAATCAATTACACTGTAAAAACAAAAGCGTTTGCAGTATTTCTCAAAAAGATGACAAAAAGCCTATTTTAGTCACAGTATGCCTGACATTTCAAAGTGACAGACAATTGTCTTTTGTGCAGACCGTTCTTACCCACATAATACAAAAATATGTGTTTTTTCATCCAAAATCACTAAACATAGTATTGTATCTGTGGGACGGACAGTTATGGAATGTTGCAAAATTCCATGAGAGAGTTGATCAGCATATTCTCAAATGGAGGAAAAAATCAGAAGGTGATAATTCGTAATACGGTCCACAGTAGACAGGAAACACACATTCAGACCTCTGTGAAATTCAACCAGTTCTGAGAACAGAATGTTAAGAGAATAATGTTATTATAGTTTGTTCAAAGTTTTTCAAAGCAGTTTCTCCTCATAGAATTCTACCCACAAAGCAAAGAAAAAAAAACATGGTCTGATATTTATAAAGTATTTGACATTTTCACAATGCTTTTTTGCTCATTAAAACACAAAGGCCATTTTGTCTGAAGGGATAGGCTCTTTCATTTGTCCTGCCCTTTCTAAAAAAAATGGTGAATTGACATTCTCAAAAACTTACCATATATATATTAATAGATATGCATAAGGCAAATAATTTCATATTGCTGCAAAAATCACATCTTAAAGTTTATTCCCCCCCCCCCCCCGAAATGTCTAGGGTTGCCCAGTTTGTTCACTCACTGCCACAGATGCTAAATCAAGAAGACAAGATCTTCAAGCTAGAGAAAACTGCTATAGTTTACTTTAATCAGGGGCAGGTTCCTCTTACCGGCTTAACGGTGTGATGCGCGCGCATCCTCACGTGGCAAGAAATATTGTAAAATGCGGCAAAATTCACTTAACTATCTCACTTAACAACATAAATTTTGGGCTCAATTGTGGTTGTAAGTCGAAGGTTATCTGTATTCCAATTTCTCATCCTTCTGGGGCAGGAAGCACAAAATCTGGAATGCATACCTGCACAATAGGCTGAACACAGTTAAAAGACATTAAACCTCTCTCCACCAAACCCAGAAAGACAGTAAATCCTGTCATGATCTCAATGCAAGACATGGCTCTACCCATGTTACATCATCACTCCACCCATTTGTAGCTCGCCTTCCCAAACTTCATTCCTTCTTGCCAGTAACTTCTTCTCTTTAGTTGAAGTGGACTCAGCAAGGGCTGAAGCACAATCCCCATGCAGTTAACGTTGGGCTCAAATCCTATGCACCTCTGAAATAAGCCAAATTTGCTCACAAGTAAATTGTGTATGCAGGTATTTATTCCAGCTTAGGTTTCTGAAAACTGACTTTGTAATTACTTACAAATGATTGACCGACAATATACTTACTGTACATAGGAATTCTCCAATTTGCCAACATCCATGCCACCCTATAATTACCCTTCTTTCTTTCTCCCTCCCTTTCTCTGCATATGTATATATCCCAGAGTCTCTGCATGTGCATATATTCCACATATCTTCCACTCTCAATCTGTACACAATATCCCAATAGTCTGATGATTTTTTCAGTAGGAGGAACAGTTCTAACTTATGTTCTGGCCCCACCTTTAGTAGCCATATATGTATAAAGTATTCCATCCATACTCAGAATTTATTTTCCTTTATGTGTGTGTGTGTGTGTGTGTGGCCATGTATGTATGCATGTTTGGAATTTAAACTCAACAATAATAGAAACACACAAATGAGGACCCACTATTTGCAAAAGTGCCAGATAATAACTCACTGATCCCTCAAAGCATATGAATTCTGAAACTCCTTACTCTAGGCAGTAATCAAGGCTAGGATAAATGTTTGGTGATAAATCTAGAAGTAGTGAAATCCTCCTCTCTCAACTGCTAACTGTAATGTACACCAGTATTTCTCAACCTTGGCAACTTTAAGAAATGCAGACCCCCAAGGTTGAGAAACATTGATTAGCACAATGAAAAATCCACAGAATGGCCCTACTAGAGAAACGTATTCCGCATCATGTACATTTAAAACTTTATGATGGAATAAATATGCAAAGGCTTTTCAAAATGTAAATCAACCTTGAAAACACAATTATCTTTCATCAGATACTCATAGGAATTCTAGGTTATCTGCCCAGAGCTTCTTTCATTTATATGAAACTAGGGGTAAGGTTAAATTTACTAATGGGGAAAGCTTCCTGGGAATTCTTAAACCAAGATAAACAAAGAGTCAGATCATATTCTAAATCTCCAATCCTTATATTTTCCTAGATAGTTACCATAATCCAGTGGTATCAAGTAGGATTTCCTCCAGTTTAGAAAACAACCAAGGTAAAGGTAAAGGTTCCCCTCACACATACCTGCTAGTCGTTCCCGACTCTAGGGGGCTTGCTCATTTCCATTTGTAAGCCGAAGAGCCAGCGCTGTCTGATGATGATTCCATGGTCATGTGGCCAGCATGACTAAATGCCGAAGGTGTACGGAACACTGTTACCTTCCCACCAAGGTAGTCCTTATTTTTCTACTTGCTTTTTTACATGCTTTCAGACTGCTAGGTTGGCAGAAGCTGGGGCAAGTAACAGGAACTCACTCCGTTATGCGGCGCTAGGGATTCAAACCAACCGTTCTGATCAACAAGCTCAGCGTCTTATCCACTGAGCCACCACGTCCCCATTAGAAAACAACCAAACAAGATTCTAAATCACAGGTCACCAACCTGTGGTCTGTAGACCACTGGTGATCCGCAAGAAAATTTTGGTGGTCCGTGAAGAAATCTTGGGCCCTGGGCCAAATATGGCTGAGAGCAATTAATCCAGTCCAGGAAGAGGGAAGGGAAGGGAAGGGAAGGCGGGAAGGGATGGGACGGAACGGAACGGGACAGGACGGGACTAAAGGTACAGCTCTGGAATATGGGACTAACTATCACAACAATATCAGCAAGCCACCGTCAAATAAGTTTCAATTATGTTGTAATAATTACACTACCTTTAATCATTTTGTTACAATTAAATAACCTTTAAAGATTTTATTATGATTAAATAAACATTTACAGTTTTGTTATATTTAAATAAGCATTTATAATTTTGTTATGTTAAATAGGTGCATTTCATATTAATAAAATGGAAGATCTCTGATCATTATTTTACAAATGTATTTATCTTTAAAAAATTCATATTAGTGGTCTGCGGGGCTTAAAAATATGGATTAGGGTCTGTAGGATTTAAAATTATGACCTTGGTGGTCCCTGAGGTCCAAAACGTTGAGGACCCCTGCTCTAAACCAAGTTAAATCATATGCAACTTCTGAAACTCAATGGGCTTTTTTGTCTTGATTTATAGGTTGATGTGTTGATGCCTAACGTTGGGGAAATTGTGGGAGGCTCCATGCGTATTTGGGACAGTGAGGAGCTACTGGAAGGTTACAAGAGAGAAGGAATTGATCCCACCCCTTATTATTGGTATACAGACCAGGTACGTATTAAGTGTCATGAGTTGGTGGCCTGTCTTGTCATTCGTTTACCACATGGCAGGAACACCGTATTCTTGGAAGGCAAACTCCAAAAAATACAGTAATTATCAATCTGAAAAAAGATGCCAATCATTAAATATATGGGGAGAAATCATTCATCTTAATTCCATAAAATGAACATTCAGAAGCTTCTAAGCATGTTTTGCAGGGTAAACCCAATAGACTACTCTTTAAAGCAAAATTCATTCTTCAGCATGAAAAAAGTACCATAATGTGCTTCTGATCTCAAACTTCCAAACTTTTTCATTTGTCTTAGGTTCCACCCCTTACGCATTGAATTGTGGTAAAGCTTGATTGTTAAATGGCTGCTTCTTATTCCAAAGGGGAAGAGGTTTAAGATGTTTCGGCAGAAGCGGGGAATTGGCTATGGGGAAAAAGCCTATAATTTCTATTTCTGCTGATGAGTTTTCATACATCTGTTTTCTCCCTGCAAATCAGGGAGATTCTCTCCCCTGCTAGTGATTTAGTTTTAAGTATAAATTTGAGCAATAATTCTATGAACAGTGTAATGTCTTGTTTGGACTTTGGCCCAAGGATTATAAAATGTCTAAAAAGATTTTCATCCAACAAGATGTCACTCAGAAGCCATTGCTTGCAGGAGATACTTTTTTTAAAATTATCAAATGTTATCTAAGAGGCAAGCCTTCTGGAATATATGCAGGAGGTCTGTATGAGCAGACAGCTTACCTGTCTGTCCATCCATCCATCCAATTTTCATCCTGCCTTTAATACCGTGTTTTCCCGAAAATAAGACCCTGTCTTATATATATATATTTGAACCCTGAAATAAGTGCTTGGCCTTATTTCCATGCACTCAAAAGCCTGATTGGGCTTATTATCAGGGGATGTCTTATTTTGGGGGAAACAGGGTACTAGATAAGTAGCTAAAGGCAGCAAACATACCTAATACCCCTTCCACCTATTTTCCCGAAAACAACAACCCTGTGAGGTGAGTTGGACTACGAGAGTGAGTGGCTCAATGTCACCCAGCTGGCTTTCATGCCTAATAAGTTTTCTTAGTGCTCAGCTATTAACTTGGACAGTGTCTCCAAATTGGAGCAAGGCTCGAGAATGGCAGCTATTCTCCAGCTCCTGCTCTTCCGCATAAACTTACCTGGTTGATATCAGCCGAGAATGGCGTTACATTTTTTTTTTCAGACTAACCCACAACACAGGCTTGTGTGACAATGGAATCAGTTCATCGTAACCCTGAATTCTTTGGAAGTAGAATGAGAATACCCGTATAAATCATGAAGGTTAAGTTGTCCCCAGCTATGAGGTGTTAAATAATCTCAGGTGTCTGATTTGCACAACTTCTTGGCTTAGCAATGGAGGAAAGATGGCTTTGTAAAGCAAACCCCAGGCAAATCACATTGGCTTACCATGACATGTAAATGTACACTATTAAGTCATAGTTCTGGGTTTGGGGTTGCAAGGTGATTTGCTCATTAGGCATTTATTGACGCCTGTCTCATTTTTGGCTTTGCAGCGTAAATATGGCACGTGTCCTCATGGTGGTTACGGATTAGGCCTTGAGCGATTCCTTACCTGGATTCTAAACAGACACCATATCCGAGATGTATGCCTATACCCTCGCTTCGTTCAGCGATGCAAACCCTAATCAAACGTTTCTTGATGGACAAAGTCTATCCAACCTTAAGCAGTTTCCTCCTCATGGTTTCATGTCTCCATCCTACAAATGCGTACAGATGATGTTGTTTTTTGCAAATGAAATTAATTGCTTTGAACTGGAATTTAAATTCCAGTCTACTGATTCCAGAAATTTCTTCCCCTCTGATTGTCTCAATCTGGTTTTACACTCATGTATTCTTTTAGCATATTTGAAATCATTGATTGCCAGTGGAAACTAGCTGTGGGCTGTACCTCAAGGTCATATGATCTGTAACACACTTTGTAGTCCTGGGCTCTTAGAAAAGTATAAAGAAAAAATGCAAAGCACTGCATAATTTTTAGTAGGAGCTGAATTCAGGATTTTATTTCAGATTTGGGGAAAATAAACATTAGGAAGCAGACTTTGCTGATGCCAATATGAATAGCAAATGCAAGTTGTGGGCAAATAAAACGGTTTTTAAATATAAATAAAATCCTGAGGAAAAAGGATAATTCTAGCCCAGTTTTGACCCACTACCTTGGGATCTTAAAAATAGTCTTTTGAGCTATCTTAGTAACATTCAGTACTTTCCTAAAGGATGACTACTATTTAAGTACCACGATGGCTGATGAGATTGGTTTATGTATTATACGGCTAATCAGTTTGCTAATCTGTGTATATGAGTATATGAGTTCAGAAAAATACTTGACATCTTTATTCCCTCCAAAGGAGCTGGGAACTGGCATTGAAGAAAGCTGAATGTATTGCTATTTCTCTTGATGTTTCCTAGTCTGCAAATACTTGGGCCAAGTTGCGCTTAGCTTTCCTATAAATGTTTTCACTGACATAGGACAGTTGAAATGTAAGCTGCCTTTGAGCCACCAAAACAATTAGGGAAAAAAGTATAGAAGGGACATAGGAGATTCTGGATTCCCAGCTCTGGCAGCATTCTTAGATGTACGTTTTATCTCAACTTTAAATGTTTCTGTTACCTGCTGTGTCCCCATTTCAAACACTGCAATCAATAAATTCTGAACATTGGAAGGGGGAAAGTGTTCCACATTACTGTCCCATTTGTCTTCCTTTTGCCAGTTCTTAAAATACCTATTTGTCAAATTTATTTGCCGCCCATCTCGTAGTTCAGGCGACTCTACATCAAGATATATAAGCATTCACAGTTATAAATGTAAAAACGGTTTAAAATTGCAAAAATTAAAACAAGGGAAAAAAAACCTAGTGGCATGGAAGGGGCCAACGATCCCTCTAGTGCTGGAAAACGGCACGCGGCAATTGGAAACTACTACGCGCTGTCCTCTAGTCACGTGCGGGGAAAAAAAAACCAGTGGCTTGGAAGGGGCCAGTGATCCCTCTAGTGCTAGAAAACAGTGCGCGGCAGTTGGAAACTGCTGCACGCTGTTCTCTCATTAGCTGCGCAGCCGCGCGGCCACACAGCTTAGAAGGAATGTTGCTTGGGTGTCATGAGTCGTGGATTTGGGACATCGTCTGTAGATTATCCCATTGAGGTACCTTGATTCAAAACTTGGGTGAAAATGGAGTCTCAAAAATATATGATGCACCATTTCACCCAAGTTTTGAATCAAGGTACCTCAATGGATTAAAGTTAAAGGTCAAGGTGTTGGTAATGCATAGATTACTACTTTTTTTAAAAAAATAAATGCCCCTGGGTGGGGTCTTCTGGGAGCTGAAAACCACACGTTTTCAAATTGCCCAAGTTGAGAAACTTTGAAGAAGGCAGGAATTGAATATGAGGTGAAGCTTTCCAACATGTGATTTCTCTCCAGACAGTAGATACCTCTTGCTTATCTGGAGATGTAGATGCCATATGTCAACATATGTCAACAACAAATGGTGCCTTGACAGAGAAAAAAGAAGATTGGATCAGGATCAAAACTTAGAGAATCTAATCCTCGCCCCATTTATTCATTTATTTGTAAAAGAACAACCACCACAACAAAAATTCTGCTAACCCCAAATCATTCCAATTTTCCCAAAGAGGGAACCTGCAACAAAATACACTCTCTAAGGAAAAAGTAGGGGGCAACTTCTTCTCCATCCCACTAGCATATCCACTAGGCTTCACTACTATAATTAACCAAAAGAAAAAACAATACAAACACCCAATTACTTTGGAAAAACCAGCTACTTCATTCCCTCAAATGGGAGGAAGAGTAAAAGCTTTTTTGATAGGATTAAAACATTCATAAATCTTCCTTCCCATTTCAATAGAATAGAATAGAATAGAATAGAATAGAATAGAATAGAATAGAATAGAATTCTTTATTGGCCAAGTGTGATTGG
>JANHGD010005963.1:67648-78006 GCA_027560375.1 Imantodes cenchoa
TGAGATTTGAACTGCTGAACTAGCAGTCAGTTGAAGTAGCCTGCAGTACTGCTCTCTAACCACTGCGCCACCTCGGCCCTTTCCAAGCATTGGTACAATTTTTTGCAGCAATAGGTCAGTTCTTCCCCTACTTTAGTTTTTCTTCATTTTTACCCAATGTTTTTAATCTAGATATGCCCAGAAGGAAATTGTACAAGAAATACACCCAAACAATTTAGTAATATATATTTTAGCAAAACATGTAAAACATTTTTGTTAGTTCCGCCATTGCTTCTTCTCTTATTGTTCACATAGAATAAACTAATGCTGTTCTGCTTTCTTTTGAATTCAGTGCTGAAATGAAAGCAGGGATGCTAAAAACACTTTCATCTTCAGATGAACAATTTAACTATTTAGTCCAACAGATAGGGACAATTTAACAAAAGACACTTTTTGGTGCGATTAACAGGAGAAGAAAAAAGACTGCAGGAAAATTGCATGCAACAATAAATTGAAACTTTTGCAGAGATTGAATGTTTTCAAATATGAAGTCTTTGTAATAAATTCTAAATGTAAAAATATAGATATTTATGATTTGTAGCTAAGTAAATATAATGTTGCTTCTAACAAATAGGATGTAGCTTTTAACCAATTAAAAGTGCAGCAAAGATCAAATTCCTTCTAATCCATTGCCATTACTGATGCATATGTCTCATCATAAATATCTACATACCCATCTTTAAGCAAACACAGATGCACCCACAAAACTCGAAGAATCAATGGATTATATTGATTAAAACTTCCCTGAGATAAATCTATTAAACAATCATGAACTGGCATACATAGAGCAACTGATCTCTGCACCTCTTGTCAAACCACTTTCCCACAGCCATTGCAGACAATGCTACACAGTTTTCTTGCTTTCCTCCATCAGGTTGGGTGGTGATCTCTGTCTCCCAATTCTTATAGCTAATGCTGCTGCTTGTCATGTCCACCCATTTGCCCTCCACTGCCAGGTCATTGATGCCAAGCCAAATTTCCACCTCATTCCCCAGGGTCTTCCTCACATAGTCATAGAGAGCATCATTTTCGTCATCTGTCTGTGGTGCACTGAGGGTGCCACCCTGGGAAATGCAATCTTCATTGGCCTCGTGATAGGTCTTAGCATGAGAAAAAGCCAGAACACATTTTAGGTTGATCTTTGTACCTTTCAGACAAACTAATAAAAAATAAGGGGGGAAAAGGGAGAAACAAAGTATTATCAAAAAATGGAATGCCATATACGAGGACTTTAAACCTATCTTTTTTATAAACTTAATACTCCTGCCTTTTATTTTCCCCACAACTGTTAACAGAATGTGTTAAGCTGCCTTTATGCTGCTGGGTCAAGAAGCAAATACTGAAGGACTTTTCCATAATGAAAAATGGCATACTTACATTTTTATCCAGGAAAAGTCTGAAACACAATTGCTGGCAAACATTCAGTGTATAATTGCAGGCAGTAATTTTGCTTGCAAGGAGTTTAAAGTACCTGGCACAGCAAGAGGTATAGATGAAATGTTTAGAACTCAAATGGTTGGTCACGTAATGTTTGCTATTTTGTGTTTCACCAAAAACACTATCCCTCTCCCTGCCAACTATATGGGGATATCGTATGTCCAGTAGAGGTGCTTTAAATAGCTGTGCTGCATCTCTCTCCTGAGCCATTTCTGCAGACTCAGGTTTTTTTCTGTCTTTCAATTCAGCAGACCCTTGGTTCATGTTTTTCTCTTTTTCCATTGCTTTGAATGATTTTGGCCCCAAGTCACTTGCTTATTTAAGCATTTATGATTGACAATTAAGTGATTTGTGGCCTTTAACTGAGACCAGGGAACAATCTAATTAAAAACGGCAGTTCTGAAAACCAAGTTCTGAATCCATATCAATATATTATGGATTTCCTAGAAATTTCACACACCACTCACATTGCACAAGCAATGGGGTTGTAGTCACAGAGGTGACAAGTAATGAAATGATTATGTCTGGTATGTTTACAATAAGATAGGGAGTGTACTTGAAATTGCTTGTTTTTGATGTAATTTTTTTGCTCTGAGTATTTTCATCTGGTGTGAGTTCATTTATTATCATCTTTAACTTTTGGGCAAGAAAAAGTTACAGTAATTTGATGTTTGTTACCATGACCCCTCTTTTTGTTTCACTCAGTTTCTTTGCAAATTATTTGTCTCTGAACTTCCTAGTTTATTTTGTGTGAAACGGGTGTTAAAGCTGAAAACTATGAGTTAAAGAATGTTTCAACATTTTGGAACCCACAAGCTATCTCTGATTTATGCTGAATATGCTGAACAAACACATGGGTTTTTTCCTCTGATTAGCCCCAAGCAGCCATTTTTAAAAAATATCCATGAATCCACTCAATATAGCAAATATGCCCACTAGTCCAAACATTTGGGGCTTCCAGGAATAAAATGTTTTTTTAAAAATTTGTTCCACAACCAAGTCAATTTTGTGCTCTAAAAAAGTTACAACAAATGGATTTTATACCTGTTTGAAGTGCTTGCTTTTCCTTTAGTAAGGCCACCTCTTGGGAAAGATTCTCTAGTTGCTCTTTAAAGTCTTCAATCATTCTGAGGCTTACAGCATCTATTAAGTCAATAACAAATAAAGAATAACATCTGTTTGCAACTAATAACTGCACATTCAAACTGATGAGTAGAATGAGAACTTCCTCCTCTATTGATGATGTAATCTCAAGTGAAAAGAAACAAATTGTGTACTTGTCCTAAATTTTTATACTCATATATGTTTTATAAAGTTATCAACTGAAAATATTCCATACCTCAGAAACAAAAACAAAATATCTCCCTTTTTTTACTGCAGTTTTTTTTAAAAAAGAATGAACTAAAAAAACAGTAATCCAAGTTTCTTGTATATGTTATCTACTCTTTCTTATTACTTTATTTTATCAAAATAACATATATTTCTCGTATGACCATTACATTTGGTTTTAACGGTATATTATGCACCATATACAAATATATAATTTTCTTCCTTCCATTTATGGCAGTGTATAACTCTGCAGACTGCAAAACTCAAGATTCTTGTATAAATCAAACCTTGTTTACATGTACTTTGCTTCTGGTTGCCACAAACTTTAAATTACAATATAACTCCTTGGGTTTCAAATTACATCTAATCTACTGATGCACAACAGCTAAAGTGGGGTTTACTGTTAAAGGAACTTAGCACCCACCCCTCTCCTAGAAAAATGAAATATCCTAGGAAATATTGAAAAAGAAGAATATGTTTTCCTGGATAAGAAAAGGAGAAACACCTTCTAAAGACAAAGCAGCTTCCTGCAGCTCCCTGCCCCCCCCCCCTTCAGCTCCAGGGGGATGGGATTAAGACCTTCACCCTTAGGACATGACAGGATTAGCCTTCTACCCATCTCACCACATGGATGGCACCTGGGAAGGTTGCATCAGCCAGCGAGGCTCAAGTAAACCTGGACTCAGGACAGCCTACAGAGTTACCCCTCCATGGGCCCATGGGAGTCTGACAGCCAACCAGAGTGCATTTCTTGCACAGGAGCAGGAGGCCCCGGGCCAGGCCCTGAGAGAGGGCATAAAACGAAAGGGACTCTCAGCATCTCTGCTCTTCTTTTTCTTCACCCAACATCTGGAAGCATGTGATCCAGCTTTTCCCCAGTACCTCAAACCATGTCCATTAAAACCTTCTTTCCAAGTAACTTCCATGAATCCAGTCTCTTTCCCCACTTGAAACTGAACCCAGATAGACATTTCTTCCAACACCAGTATGCTTATTCCAAATGTCAGTTATAACATGGTCTAGGCCTTTAGGGATTGTTAACTGAGGTCTAC
Organism: Imantodes cenchoa; assembly: GCA_027560375.1. NCBI lineage: Eukaryota > Metazoa > Chordata > Lepidosauria > Squamata > Dipsadidae > Imantodes > Imantodes cenchoa. The sequence continues at coordinate 71,506 of JANHGD010005963.1, forward strand.
CAATCTCCTCAGTGTATTCTAGGAGCTCAAGTCACTGTAGTTTAGTCACCTCACAGTTTAGCTTCTTCATGGCATGTTTTGAGAAGCTGCTCAGTTAAGCGACCTGAAATCACTTCTGCCTCAAAAGGTGGCAGCCTGGCTCCTGCACCAGCTAGTTAGTCTTAAAGTCAGGGGTTTTCTGGAGGAGCATTTAGACTGAACAGTGGGGACAGAGAGTTAACTGATTCAAAATATTTTTGTCCCCAGCAATCGAAAACTAACAGGCTTGTTGGTGTTTCCAATATCGATTCCACATCGTTTGTGTGGTTAATAATATTAAGATTGCTGTTAAGAAAAATCAGGATTTTGATAGTGTGTGCAATATCATGTGTACTAATGCTCACAGTTTAGGCAACAAACTTTGTTAACTAACAGCTGTTATATACAGGTATAAAAACTGATTTATATTTATATAAAATTCAAAGCAAAACTAATTCTAATTAGATTTTAAAAACCCATCAGATTCAATCATTTCCTAAAAATATTTGGAAGCATAAAAGAAAATGTAGATGCACCAAGAAAGATAAATATCAAGCATATGTTTTAAATTGTCTAAATTAGCAGTTTGGTGAAGTGGTTAAGGCACCAGGCTAGAAATTGGGAGATCATGAGTTCTAGTTGACCTTGGGCCAATCGCTCTCTCTCAGCCCTATGAAGCAAGCAATAACAAGCCACTTTTGAAATTTTGCCAAGAAAACTGCAGAAACTTTTTCAGACAGTACTGACATGAAGGGAGCCCCCTTCCCCCCCAAAAAAATAGCAAATGCATTTATTATGATGAGACAGACTCTTCCCTTACAATTGGTTTACTATATTGGGTTTTATAACGAGACATTTCATTTCTTTTGAAAATACTTCAATTTATCCAATATGGTAACAGAACACTAATAAATTAGGATTATTCTAAATAGTCAAGATGTGCAACAATTTTATCAAATATATAAATATGTATTTGTTTTTCTTTGCAATCAGTCCTTCTTATCTGATGAAATGGATTCTTCCAAGCAATATCCAGTGAAAAAACGAGTGAAAATTCACCCCAACACAGTGACAGTGAAATATAGTTCTTACTATCCACAGCCTGGAGAAGAAGGGTATGAGGAACCTAGTGAAGATAATGAGAGTTTTACAGAAGATAATCCAAAAAGAAGATTGTTGAGTGATGGACAACGAACAGGAAAGTCTTTCTTTGGAACAATTGACATTCCATTGCAGACAGAGCAGAAGCTAGAAGTCAACAAGAATGGACAAGGCCATATCGAGGGAAGCATTTTTCAGTCCAGAAAAACTTGGGCTGTTCTTTTTGGATCTGCTTTGGCCCATGGTTGTGTAGCTGTGATAACCAGACTTGCTGCCGATCGCTCCAAAGTGCCATCTCTTGAATTGATTTTCATTCGTTCTGTTTTACAAGTGTTTTCTGTTTTAGTAGTACGCTACTACCATGAAGACCCTTTTGGACCAAAAGGCCACAGATTGCGGCTATTCTTCTATGGAGTATGTAATGTTATTTCAATTACCTGTGCTTATACTTCCTTTGCAATTGTTCCCCCAAGCAATGGGACTATTATGTGGAGAGCTACCACCACTGTTTTCAGTGCCATTTTAGCATTTTTACTAGTGGATGAGTGCATGGCGTATATTGATGTAATTACTGTAGTGAGTAGTATATTTGGTGTTTGTTTGGTCATGATCCCAAACATTGTTGAGGAAGAAAATTCTCTGTTGAATATCTGGAAGGAACTCTTTGGATATACAATGACAGTTATGGCCGGCTTAACCACAGCTCTGTCCATGATCGTATATAGGTCCCTTAAGGATAATGTCAGCATGTGGACAGCATTATTTACTTTTGGTTGGACTGGAACAATATGGGGAGCCTCAACTATGTTTTTCCTTCAAGAGCCAATAATTCCATTGAATGGAGAAAGCTGGAGCTATCTCATTGGCATCTGTATATGTTCTACCGTGGCTTTTCTTGGCGTCTACTATGCCTTGAGCAAATTCCATCCGGCACTGGTTAGCACAGTGCAACATTTGGAGATTGTGATAGCCATGATTCTTCAGCTTCTTATTCTACACATCTTCCCCAGCGTTTATGATATAATTGGAGGAGCTGTTATTATTACTAGCATAATTTTCCTTGCGTGTTATAAGCTATCTTGGAAAAACTTTAAAAAACATGATTACCAGGAAATATTAGATTCTTCTATTAAATGAATACAAAATCATTCTATTTTTATGTAGTGCAGTGTGCAATTAATATGACTCTGTGTGTGTGTGTGTGTATAGTGCTATTAATAGCATATCATGATTTGTTGTTCAGGTACATGACATCAAGTCAGCCCTAATACAGTTCAGTAGAGTTGTATGAAAATGTCTTTTTCAGATATGTGAATAATGTTTGACAATGTGAAAATTATGAAAATCCTGTTCTTAGATAGTATACAGAAAGTGCCAAAGATTAATATAGCAAGTTTTTGCTATGAAAATGGTATGTCTATGTAATCATCAATAACTAATCTCAGTTCAATGGAGTCTTTATTTTTTTATCCTTGGAATCTAGAAAATAATTTTATTCTGTGTTTAAAATAACACATTAATCTTGGTGTGGAATAGAAGTAAATCATAACAGTCTTATTCCTTTACTGGTTACAGAAACAATTGTATAGAATTTGTCTTTGATCTTTGGCATGTGGTTCATTGTTAAAAATAACATCTGAATTGTGTACTGCAGTTCTTTTAAATAAAAGGTAGTAATAATGAGCAATTTGGTATTCGAACTGATAACTTAAGTTACCATTTTAGGACTCGATTCAAGACCAGAAAAATTATAATTGCAAAAGAAAAAATAAATATGTAGTCCAAAGACGATTGATGTTGTTAATGAAAACCATGTAAACTTTGTAACATGTAATATTTTATTTTTTTAAAAGTATGTGTTTTTAGAATTACAAATACATACAAAAGAATGATCAAATATTTGACATAATTATGTGGTATGAATAATTTAAACACTTGAATTATTCTAATTGTGATTATATGATACACCAGTGACATCACATGGCTGATCTTTTCTATGCTCAGAGGCTAGGTTAGACTTGGCCCAATTAGTTTTGATGGAGACAACCAGCAAATACCAGGGCTATAGACTGAGAAGTCAAAAACTATCCCTGAAAGCATTTCCACACTATTGCCAAGAAGTCATTAGCAGTTAAGCTCGACTGGAAGAAAACTTTTACTTTACCTAATACTTGTTAATATGTTACTGTAATTGCAATATTTCAACTCTCTATTTTACCCCATCTGAATGTTTTTGATTGTATGTACCGGTATGTGTATGTTTACAATAGATAAAAGTATCAGCCACATATTTTCTCACAAAAATACACAATGATCCAGAAGTATGGGAACTAATACTGAGACCAAGTTACCTGAGGTACCTGAAACAAATTTCCACTGAAATGCCAATTCTAAAAGTATCAAAATGGAGTATACAGCAAATGATATGAATCTGGTTTTATTTTTTTTAATAAAGGATTATTTTTTAAAAAAGTAATTTCTAGCAGTTTATAAAACTTATGAAGCTTTAATCAATTTATACAGTAAAGAGTTTGTATCGGATCTGTTTATTTTGTTTTATAATAAATACTAACAAGAATGTCTTTTTTTTTTCTTAGTACAGCCCATCACAAATAGCAGCCTTATCTAGACTGAATTTAACTGCACCGCTGTCATAAAATCCATTTTCAATCTTTAAAAAGAACCTTGGAAAGATTTTCTCACAGGCTTCAGATGGAAAAAGCAGAAATATATTCTCATATATCTAATGATGAGAAATTGCTCAAAAATTCTAAAAATTGTAAATCATACGTTCAGAAGGTATGGCAACCAGGCCTTTAAAGAATTTACATTAATTATAATGTTAACACTTTTATTTAGTTTTCATGTTTTATATTTTAAGTTAAGACTTAACGTGAAATATCAGACATATTTGTAACTTAACTGTATGAAGTTCATTAGTGCAAGAACACAGGATAAAAACTGGAATAGTTCAGTAATTAAATAATTTCCTTTTTGCAGAATACAATATCCATCAAGGGAATTAAAACAGTTTGACATGGATTATCACCAGTTCAAAAGGATTAGACTGTGTTCTAGATTAGGTAATGTTCCAAAGATTCCAGGTATTATTAAATGAATACCAAAAGATACAAAGATCATTGTCAATTTCAGAAATGGCAGGCACAGTCATACATTTCTGTGTAGTAACAATTGAACTGTGGAGGTGATTAGTAGTATCAAGTTTTTGGGTGTGCAGCTGATGAGCAAGTTAGCTTAGTCACTCAACAGTGAGACTGGTGAAGCAGGGACAGCAGGCAGGGCCTTCATTTTTTACATCATATGAGAGGAGTACATCTTCCTTCCCTTATCCTTACCACTTTCTATAGATGGACAATTGAAACCATCCTGCCATATTGTATTACTGTGTGGTTTGGAAATATTACTGTTTTGGACAGGAAGGCTGTGAAGAAAGTGGTGAGGATGGCAGAAAAGATGATTGAAAGTTCACTTCTATCTAGGACATCGCATATAAGCAATTCTTGACCAGGGTTCATAGTATTGTCAGGGACATTACACATTCTCTCCTTGACCAGTTTTCTTTCTTAACATCTGAGAGGAGGCTTTGTGGTATCCGAAACAGAACAACTAGATTCTGTAATAGCCTTATACCATATAGTAAAATAATATCAACCTCGTTAACTCTCAAGACTCTTTCTTTCTGCCATATGTTCAAAATGGACTGTGATTAATATAGATATGTATTGTACATACATTTGTGTATGTGTGTGGGTATTCTTTTGAGAACGGGCATCAGAATTTCGTTTTTAATGTGTGTACAGAGAAAAAATGACAATAAAGCTTAGCTTTAGCTTTAACTTTAGTTTAAGCTTAGCTTAGCTTAGTTTAGCTTAGCTTAGTTTAGTTTATTTTAGCTTAGTTTAGTTTAGTTCATCTTATATCATTAAGAGGGACCCTAAAATACAACATAGTGAAAGAACTTACAAAAGCTTGGACATCTCACAGAAGAGTGAAACATTGTCAACTCCCCACCACAGTGCGGAAAATCAAAGACCTAAAATAGAAGATGAAATTATAGTTTTATTTGATGTCACAGCATTTTTAATATCCATAGATCCAGTATTAGCAAAAGAATGGCAGTAGTAGTACATAACACATTTAATCAAATACACTTAGATCAAAATACCCAGAACCATGGACCACATCAACCTCTGACTCATTAGTATCTTTCAGTTTGATGGACAAACAAATCAGAGGAACATCCAATGCATCATCTCTCTCAGGACTCATAGCAAACACGGTAATGTAGTGTCTAGAAACTATAGCATCCTCACACATTCAACCAAAAGTATGGATATGGTACACAGACATGTCATCAAAATAAAAAAGCAGCAACTACAGAAGACACATGAAATTATCAACATCTTCAAAAGAACACAAGCACTGAGGACTCCACAGACACATATCTATTTTCTTTAATAGATGATTGCACATTAAATTAGCCCACATCATGGTGTGAGCTTGACCAGGAAGCTTCTCAACACATTATTATGGAAATGCTAAAAATTGGGGTTCTCTGATGGGATCTTTGAACTTGTCAACCTTTAAAAAATAATTTCAGTGTGTTCGAGGGGGGGAAAAACAGCATGAGACACAATTTTCAAAGTCCATTAAATTCTTTAAATAGCTCTAAGACCTCCTACTGTTCATGCTTTATTTGTAAGCAGTGAGGCAGACTTTGCTCATTTCAACCCACTTGTTATCTGAGCTGACAAAACATGTAACATACAAAACTAATACAAAGCCTGCATTCAGTGCTTGGAGATATTGCTTTAAAATGTTAGCTTGCCACCTGATAATCATTAATGACGCTTAAATGCCTAATTATGTATAATACCGTAGGAGCAAGCCTCACAAACCCATAAGAGATACAGTGAGTCTTTTTTGTGGATCCAACACTGATTTTTTTTACAAAATCAAGAAATATGTTACAGTTATTGCATCTTATTTCTCCTTTCCTTTTCCTTTTCCTTTCACTCTCCTGCTCCCCCCATTCATTGATCCTTCCTTTGCTGTGATACAATCATGTTATATTACTTATTTGTATATGAGCATGATTTGCAATATTTGTAAAATCATTTATTAAAAAATGGGGGGTAGTTTCTTCTCCAGTAATCCAATGTTAAACTAAAAATGACCCTTTCCTTCAATTATCAAATCCCTGCATGAATCCATTGTACTTTTTCCCGCCCTATATGATTCTCCCAGAAAGAAAAAGTTTTAGCATTGGAACTGAATCAGTTGTATCAAGAGCCGAGGTGGCGCAGTGGTTAGAGTGCAGTACTGCAGGCCACTGCAACTGACTGCTAGTTCAGCAGTTCA
>JANHGD010005967.1:19434-29618 GCA_027560375.1 Imantodes cenchoa
CACCTAGCAATATAAATTTTGGGCTCAATTGTGGTCGTAAGTCAAGGACTATCTGTAAAGGACTAGGCTCCCATTTTTAGAATCTTTCCTTTTAAAAAAAAATAAAGTCCCTCAGGAGATGGTCTGGAATTCACTTATATTGATGTAGATGGGGCCTGGAAGGGGAATGCCAGAAGTATAATAAAAAACAATGTTTTTTTTCCCTTCCAACAGGAAGAAGATAATGTCTCACAAAGGATGTCTCAGTGTTACAAAATACTTCCTCTTTCTCTTCAACCTTTTCTTTTTTGTGAGTACATGGCTGGGGGCCAGTTGGATAGCCAGCTAGATAATTGTTATTTGCAGCTAGTTCATAAAGCTGAGTTTATGCAGGGTGGGAAAAGAGGAAAGAAGGCTACTGTAGATAGGTAAAGGTAAAGATTCCCCTCCCACATATGTGCTAGTCGTTTCCCGATTCTAGGGGGCAGTGCTTATCTCCGTTTCAAAGCCGAAGAGCCAGCGCTGTCTGAAGACGTCTCAGTGGTCATGTGGCCGGCATGACTAAACGCCAAAGGCACACGGAGCGCTGTTATCTTCCCACCAAAGTGGTCCCTATTTTTCTACTTGCATTTTTTACGTGCTTTTGAACTGCTAGGTTGGCAGAAGCTGGGACAAGTAACGGGAGCTCACTCCTTACATGGCACTAGGGATTCGAACCGCTGAACGGCCGACCTTCTGATCGACAAGCTCAGCGTCTTAGCTACTGAGCCACCGCATCCCTTAATGATACATTATTACATGTTACATATATTATTATTGTTACATACATTAGTGATACATTATTTTCAGTCTCTCTTACAGTCCTTCAGCCTTTGGTTTTACACATGCTGTATTCTGTTATCTTATTCTATTTCTACCACTGAGCTGCTCCTGATATGCAGGATCCAGAAGATAATCTACTAAGCTTATTAAACTGATGAGTTTCCTACGTCTGCCTTGATTTCAACAGACCTATTGCATGCAACTCATTTGATTGAAATATTGGCTTAAAATTATTTCAAAAGTCCTCTGATCCTATGGATGACTGTAATAAATCCAGACTTTAAATCCTGTGGTGTAATCTATGCAATATCTGAACTCAATTGGCTTCTGAAGAACCCTGCGAGTACTGAAGCACTGGTCATAGACTACAACCTACCAAAAAATCCATATTTCAGTCCAAATTATACAGCTCAAGATTATTTGGAAAAGCTCTCTCAATAGGCTCTTTCTTTGCCCATATCTTTTCTCTATTGCAAAGGAGAACATTCACATTAGCTAATTCTGACTTGTTGCCTTCTTTCTTAATATTTAAATTAATTAATATGGGCCTTCAAATCAATTTTGAGACCTGGTGATTGCATGGATAATTCCACTGTTGGCCACATTTTTCAGAAGTGATTTTTGCCACTAAGTTGAAAGACAGTGACTGGCCCAAAAGAAGAAAGATTTAATTCAAGTCTATCCTTTACCCTGTCCGAGACTTCTTTGGACAAGTTTAGTCAGTTGCCCATGTCCGTTTACATTGTCCTTTCTATTCATCTGGCACAAGAAGTTAAATTATGACATTACTACCTATCACTAGGGTTCAGAGAACTTTATCCTTTCTTCAGTGATAGGTCAATGGCCATCTTCAGAAGATTGGGCAAATTCAGTTGAAATCACCACTGAATGAATAGTAAAAGCCTTATTTAAAAAAAAACAACCCTATATTGCAAAGAGCTCCATCATTAGTTGCATGATCCGAAGGGGACTTTCATGTCATTCTTTCAGAATACCCATCTTATAAATACCAAAGACAAACCCTGAAGATACTTCAAGAGGTTTCCAATGTACCATGAGGTTTTATGAAGTGTGTACGGTCATACGATATGAAGTAAATGTCAGATGGTGGTTCTTTTTCCAAAAATGGAACATGGCAGAAGTTCCAGGGATTATATATTCCTTGTTCTTTTTTTGTTTATGATTTCAAAATAGTCTAAAAAGAGTTTTCATGAGGTTCAAATTGGGGTCCTCTTTAACTTCTAATCAATTCTGGCATCAATTTGCGTAATCGATTATACTCTGAGATTTCATTACAAAAACATGAGCACCCAGAACAATACTTTAGCTCTTGCCTTTAAAAGTAACACAGAACAAACAACAATTCCATTTTTCTGTTCTTACCCGCCTTCAAAAATTTTAATTCTCATTGGCTCAGTTTGTTTGGCTACAATATCTTTATCACCATGGCTGTCTCCTTTAATTCGTTCTTTGATAACATTCCCCGCGCCTTTCTTTTCAAACTTGCTGCCATATACAAAAAATGGCTCCTGTTTCATCTGTAAAAAGAAAGGCAGGGGAAAATGTCACTTATTGTTGAAAATATTTGAAGCATAGAATAAACTTTACATCCATAAACAGAATAACTGTGTTGTGCCACATTAAGGTAAATGCTTTAAGTCACAATTAGGTCTTACATCTTACTGAATACTCGGGAAGCCAATTAACTAGGTCTTTTGATTTTCCAAGGAATAAAAGAGGCAGGCAGAAGAAATTTTTAAAAATGCCTCTGTATATTGTAAACATATTATGTTGCCAGTTATACATAAAGAGTAAAGATAAATAAGACTTACTAGACGATCAAAATCAGTCAATTGATGACCACTGGCATTTCAAGTCATAATGGTCTCCTCAAAGCCATCCAGCCCATCAGGGGTGGTGTGGTTAAGACACACTAGTTTCTCTGCCTATAGTTCAAAAGGTAGTGATGTGGCAACAAACTATGACCAACTACCTTTGATCTCCCCAACCCAATGTATTAGGAATTTATTCATTGCTAAATAAATAAATAAATAAATAAATCCACAATCTTCTGGGACAGAAACAAGTACTTCAATTACAACTAAAATAAACTTTATATGAGTTGGAAATCCCCAGGTGAGGTTAGGGTCCACACATTTTTTGTGGAGACAGGGATGAACATTCACATAGCATTGCCACCAGGTTTAAACCAAAGACAAATAAAACTCGACGCCCTGATTCCCCCCCCCCCAAGATCTTATCTTCCTGTAAGTTGTTAGATTGCCACACCATGGCTATGAAGATTCACTTTCCCATATTCAGTTTGGAGAGAAACCTCTATGTCGTTTTATTTTAAGCTTAGCTTTATTTATTCTTTAGCTACAATATTGACTTTCTATCCTCCTTTCTTCCTGATAGTTTATGTGGTTTCCTTTATTTAAATTTCCCAATTATCTCATTAGATAGATTAGGCAGAGGTTGACTGATTGATCCAAAGTCACTCAATGAAATTTTTAATCCCTGAATCTGGATCTCCATGGTCCAAATCCAATATTAATTCCATTTTCTTTAGCCAATGGGCCAGTGGTGGACTGCAACCGGTTTAACAACCGATTCGGTGTTCACGCGTCCTTCGCATGCACGCTTAACGCGCTTGCGCGCAGCATTCAGAATACATCAATTTGAAGCTCAGCTGCTTACCTTCTAAGGCAGCCCCGGTAAGTAGAACAGTGGAGATGCGGAAATCAGCTGAGCCAGAAAGAAGGAAATATAGGACAGGATAGGGCAGGGGTGGATGGGCGGGGCCAGCTGATCATCGGAACTACCGGTTCGCCCGAACCGGTTTGAACCGGCAGCAGCCCACCACTGCAATGGGCCCAATAAGAAAATTAAAATGAAAGCATAGATATGCAACAATGCATAATTCCAACAGTGTAGTATAATTATTGATTTTATCTGATGGTACTCAGGTGCAAAAACAAAACAAAAAAACACACTTAAAAATAAAGTAGCAAGGCCACCCCTTACTACTTACTGCATACTACTTCAGAATGTGTTATGCTTATGAGAATTCAACACATTTTGCATTCTGAAAATTTATACCAGTGTTGAAAGATGCAGAAAAGCAGTTAAGGCAACGAGTGACACATTATGAAACTCTTGAAATTAACATTTTATATTTATGTTTTGTAGCCAGTTGGTGATGATGCAATTTCTTCTTCTAAAATGGAAGAATCATTTCTTTTGATAAATATAATGGGAAAATGTTAAATCCCCACAAGGCTTTTCACAAACAATCCATAATCGTGATGCCACTTTCCTACTAACTCTTACTCATAGATTTAAAAAATCCTCTTAGAATGAAGCAACAAACTCATTAATATGTTGGGAAACTATTCCAGAAACATTACGCTGAAATGTCTCTCATGCACTGCACTTTTCTATATAATAGAAAATCTAAGTAAAACCCATAGATCTTTTAAGAATTGGCGGATTACCTGAGCAAACTCTTTCCATCTACTTGATGATGTCAGCTTTCCCATTCCAGGCCTATGCATTGGAGACAGTGTATAGATTTCTGTGCTGCTTTTCTGCTTGGAGCGTAGTAGTGCAAGCGTAATCTTCGTACTCAGTCCCGATGGGTTTGGGTTACACGAACTAATGCACCATGAAGCGTAAACTGATGATTTTAAGGTTGCTTGTTGAATAAAACTGGGTTTTGTGTAGTTTAAGAAACACCAGCTCACCGTTGTGGTAGTACGCAAACTAGGGAATTTCAAAATGTGCTGGATGTCAGCAAGATCTGTCAGGAGAATTGTTGAGGTCACTGCTTTCCCACTTGGTTGAGATGCCATTTGTACCAGCATACCAAATGGCAATTTTTGTGGTTTGGATTGGTCTTCCATCTGACTTTCTCCCGAAGATACCAAAGACCTCTGTGGGCTTAGGCACATATCTGAAGATGTTTCATCCACATCCAGTTCTTCTGGGGATTCCCTGCCTTCAGAGGTGCCACTAGACTTTTGCCCAGGTGAAGCAGAATCAAAACTGGAAAGCTTTTCCTTGTTTAATGGAGAAGACTCAGCGGGAGATGGCTTGCTACCTGGTAGGTCTTGAGATGATGACGATAATGGAGAACAGAGCAAAGGAGATTGCCCCCTTTCTTTTGACTCAGTGGTACAACTCTGCCTAACCAGCTGGGGCTTTTGCGGCCTGGGAAAACTTTTCTTTATATCTGAACTAGTAAGTTCTACAGCACTTAGCTCCTCAACAATCTGTCCGTACATTTTTTCATCTTTGACTCTCTTTTGTTGTTTGGTCTCCATAAAGAGCTCCAAGCTACTTGCTGGTGAAAGCATACGCTTGTTTCCACCTAGACTAGAGGCAGTGTCTGAACTGGAGGTCAAACATAACGGGATAGAAGGGTCTAAGTTGAGTGACAGAGTCTGTGGTACTTTCCACAAGGGATATTTTTCCAGCCCTCCATGTTGGTTTAACATCTGTGCTATGTTAAACCCTATTCCGTGCATGGATGAGCTTGTTGCTAATGTCCTTTGAGAAAGAGTCTCATCTACTTTGCAGATGACGATAGCAGGGGTACTGCTTTGAGCAAGAATCTGGGAAATGCTTGTGTACATAACACTACCATAGGACGGCACATGGGTCTGGAGTCTAACAGGAACAACGGTGCCCGGTAATGACTGAACAGGTTCAATATTCTGGGTTTCAAAATTCACCTGTAGCTGCTGTTCAGAAGAGGTATCAGTTGATTTAATGCTACAATCTGGCTGGTAAGTTGCAAGTGCATTTTTAGAATACTGCCCAGATGTTCCTGAGTAACGCTGGTAAGGTTGCTCTTTAGTACATACATAATCAGGTTTCTTTCTAATATGCTCTTGAGCGTATTCCAAGTGGCAGCCTGGGTGGCTTTCCATTGGGAAAGGTGGCTTAGAATAAGATTTTTGAAGCTGCTGTACAAAGTGATGTGGAAAGGGGGTCTGTGAAATTTCTGAAGGCCACAAGGGCTGAGATGGCAGGTGAACCATGCACACAGATGGGTAGGGGAACTGCAATATAGTATTGTGGACAGGAAAAAAGGGAACTTTTTCTTGCAGTGCAAATAGATGCTGTTGTTCTGCTGGATATTTGCTTAAAATATAAGGTGCTTGGGGGACTGAGAGGTGAGATAGTGGTGATAAACTTCGTGGAGGACAAGAACCAGTAGCTTGCTTACTGGAGTCATCTGAAGGAAGAGAAAAGGAGGAATGAGACCAAGGAGTTTGGGAAGATCGAAGACCGGCATGCCCATGTTCTGTTTGCTCTTGCTTTATATTTTGTTCCATGCTTGAATCAGCCTGGGAAATCTCTGGGGAGCCGCTGAAAGAAGCCTGGCGAACTAAAAAGCATTTCTTCCTTTCTCTCACTGGAGACAAAGCCACCGGAGGGGCTCCTGCTGCAGAAGCATGAGACAGATTCCCATAATCGAAAGATTTGCTCCGGATCTCAGGGATTTCAGCAGGATAAGGACACGGCATCTGTTCTGATGAGCAGCGCCTCATTTCTTTCTGTTGGTGATGTCCAGGGACCGAAAGAGAGTAAGCACCCGCTGGGACGGTCAAAAATTCAGGCTGCTTGATCAATTCGTCCTGTTTGGTTGACGTTATGAACCTGATACTGTCCTCTCGTTCAAAAGACATTGAAAAACTCGAACTGTGAGACAGGTTACTCTCTTGGCTAGGGCTGCGAGAAAGGCTAGTTCCTGTGGATTCAAAGCTGGACTCTCCAGAGGAATGTTCCATGTCAGCAAGACGCAAGCGTTTCTTCTTAGGTGGTAGCTTTTCAGCTGGAAGCTGGGACAATGTTTCACTTCTTTGCGGCCACTGGAATTCTTCTGCAGGCTTTTCTTGCTCTTTCACTGGGACCTCTCTCTCTTTTTCAGGTTTATCTGGCTCCTCGGTAACACGGATTTCAGGGACCTGTATATTATGCTGACGAACCAGCCTCGGTTGCATGTAGGTCTGAAAAGGCTGCAGCGAGGAAGGCTGTTTGCTAGTAACATCGGCATTTTCTATCTGCTGGACTCTCTCTGGGCTCATTGGCAATTCCGCAACCTCGCTTTCAAAACTTTCAGATGTCAAATAGCTTTTCTCTTGCTGGCAAGTAACGAGCTCTGTAGATTCAGATCTTTCGAATGAATTTGGCCGGCTCAAGGAATTTGTATGTTGAATCACAGAAATTACATTTCCTTTCCTGCTCAGAGATTCTGCGGCTTTTTCTTGATCGGTGGACGAAGAGCATTCTTCTAAGCTAGTGGTTGGACTGCATGATTGTAAATGGGGTCTACACATCTCAAACCGCTCTGAATGACAATGAGCGGCATTATCATGGCTTTGTATGGCATATCCACTCCTTGGTCCATCCTGGGTTTGTGATTTTGGGTCAAAATCACCAGTCATGGAATTGCTACTAACCCCACTGCATAATGATGGCGTGTCTTCCTCATCTCCAACACTCTTTTGGATCCTACGCTTTCGATTTTCAAATACAATGCCGTACGTGGAAGACATTGTCTGTAACTGTGTAGGCGATTCAGTATAGAATTCTCCACTTTGTTTTGACCCACTGAAGCTTTGCTTCAGAATCCCATAGTCGTCCCACTTTCTATAGTGCTTCCCAGAAGAGTCACCCTCATAAATATGTCTCTCCCCTGCTGGCAATTTCTTTTCTCTCATGCCTGGCCCCTTTTCTCCAACGGGTGATCTAATGGAAGCAACCATAATGTTCTTCCCCATTCGTCCTTGATACTCCAAATCCGAGTGTCCTTCCTGCAATGAAGGAAGTTCAAAGGCTGCTTGTCTTATTAACATTCGTTGATGGGGTATTCCTATAGTTTCAGGATAAAACACATCATCTGAACCCGTCATTCTCTCATCAAATGAATGGCTTCCTCTTAAAGATGATGGGACATTCAAGTTAGTTGCAGAAGATGTGGGCATGGAGTTGCTTCTAATCAGTGGATTTGTATCTGCTGAAGGTTCTAGGAGCAGGGATGCATCACCCAAATGACTTCCTGGATAAAAGCTTGCTTCATTTTTGATGGATGATGTAACAATTTGCAACTGTTTGGATTCTGAACTGCAGTTATCAAAGACCTGGCTATTTTTCATAGTGCTCATGTTGCCAGAGTCCATTAGTGCTTCATTATTTGGAGACATTCGCTCTTCAGACAAGTTAATGTCTAATCTAGGGTTTACAAGAGGTAGCGGCTCCATCTTGCCTTTCCTACCCATTGAATTACAATCTTGATTGGCTGTCGCTAATGGTTGTGCAGTCCTTTGATTAATCCTATAGAATTTCCCAAAGATGATTTCTTCGTAAGATTTCACATTGGTATTTGGTGGACTTATCTGTTGCTCTGCGCTTTCCGAGCGTGAAAAATAACCAGAGTCAGTGCTTCCTTTGCTATGTGGGCTCAGTAGATTTAATGACTGGTCAGAATCTTGTCCTTTCTTCTCAGACAGCCTCAAGGCAAGGCGTTGCTTAACTGTGTGAGAGTCATCAGACTTCGTATTTAATGGATTCTGCAGATTGTCCGTCCCAACGTGCAGGGAGCTTTCACATGGCAAGGGCATCCCGCTTCTGGGAATAATTAAAATAGGGACTTTCATTGGGCCTCCCAAGGATTCTTCTAGGGATGCATGAAAGCCGCTTCTGCTTGCAATGTCCAATGGAATCTGCGGAACTGGGCTCAGTTTGTCAGAACTTTCAACAAGTAACGACGTCTCTTCGTCTGTATCCGTACTCTGCTCCCCATCCGAATGTATCTCGGCTTCCACATCGATGAAACTGCTGTCTAGTTCCAACTTAGATACAGCAGATTCTGTGAAAGGTACAAGTCCTGCTTTAATTGCATGGGCGTGGGACTTCCTGTGCTTGTATAAATTGCTTTTTGTCTTAAATGAAAAACCGCAAGGGACACAAGGGTAGGGTCGTTCCCCTGTATGGGACCTTATATGTTTTTTAAGTACACTAGGTTTGGCACAAGCCCTGCTACAGTAAGGGCAAATGTATTTGCCAGGCTTTTTGGGTTTATGTTCTTTCTTATAACCGTCTTCTGAGGATTGCTCTATACATTTCTGAGAGTACTGGCTATAAGGAGGGTTAAGATTGGACACTTTCTTCCTGGAGAAACTTCCACTATGGCCGTGCACGTGAAAAGGAAACAAATCCTCAGAGGCAACTGGCTGAAGAGGGCCAGAAAATTGCCATTTGTGGCCTTCCAGGCTCTGTCGCGGCTTCAGATTGTGCAAGAAACCTTGTGGCAACGATGGCTGTGGAAATGAAAGCGGGTGTGGGCAGGAGTACGGACTTGGAAGCTGCTGAGGGTATTGCTTGTCTGTGATTTGTTGGGTTGCATTGCTGGGTGACGCCCCTTTCCCAGAACTAAAGAGCTGAGAAGATGCAGGGCTTCCCATGTGTTCTGGATCAATTGGTGCCTGACCTTCCAGGCTACCCATCTTCACATTAGCCGAATGCTCCTGCCGCCATCTGCTTGATACTTTTGCTGCTTCTCCGGTTCTTGAGGTAGCATTTTGCCCTACAGCTATATCTCCAGAGTCCATTTTGTCACCAGAGGTCTTAGGTACTAGTTCACTTGAAAGCTGTACAGGCACATGAAGTGTATCCAGTGCTGTGCTTTTTAAAGTTCAGGTGCTCCCATTTTCCCACAGCTGTTCTAACTTCACAGACGCCTCTTCCTCTGTGAAAACTTTCCACATAGTCGTACTACAGGCATCAGATCTCTTGTAGTTCTATGCTAAAAAGTAATTGTCAAGCAGTTCTGTTCATGGCAGGAAATGTCTCTGAACAGTTTAGTTTACATCTGTCAAGACATGGTGGGACATCTGAAGGTTATTCATGGTTTACAAAGGTTCAGATGAAGAATGAACCACAGAGATCTAGCTGCTCATCTACTAAAGCAGAGTTCCACACAACCTCTTCCAGAAGATCCAGCTGCCTGCAAAAAAAAAAAAGAGAGAGAGAGAGAGAAAGTTCAAAAGACAAAGACGGATGTCACAGTATGTCAAGACTTGTTTGCAAATTTGTATAATTCTGGAGACAGATGTTAAAGGAAACCCCCCAACTGTGTTCTGTAACAATAACAAAAGTAGGATCTGATATGATTATGCAATGACATTTTCTCAAGCTTGCTTCCTCTTCATAGCTACCAGTGGCAAGAGCAGAAAAAATGACAACATAATTATCTCACCCCATAACAGTGTTTGCTTTTATGGAGGGGTGAAATCCAGCAGGTTCCGACAGGTTCTGGAGAACCGGTAGCGGAAATTTTGAGTAGTTTGGAGAACTGGTAGCGGAAATTTTGA
>JANHGD010005976.1:27861-39311 GCA_027560375.1 Imantodes cenchoa
GTAGTGCAAGTTGTGCCCCATTTTATGGGGTTTTTTTTGCCACTGTTATTAAACGAATCACTGCACTTGTTAAAGTACCAATAGCAGAAGAAATATCATTATGTCATTAAATCTTGACTGTTATAATCACCTATTACTGGTTTTACAATGTCTTTGTTTACAACGTCAATAAAATATTGCCAGAAGTTCTGCACAAAAAGGATTTACAGCAATGTAATTTTCACCTCCTCCCTCCATTATTCTAGGTATCCTTTCTAGTTATTTGTGTGAAGTTGTGAAATATATCTTCGCTCCATGACAAAATCATACATTATGACATGGCATAATACTCATCATACATTCAATATGATTAACATTCAAAGATAAATTATTGCCAAAGAAAGTAAAGAAGATTATAAAATAATGGTGACTTGATAACATAACAATTCCTTTATTTTGTTCATTGAATTCCATTCAATTCCATTCATTACAAATGACTTGCATTTTATGAATAAAAACCAGGCCTCTTGCCGGTGCTCTGCTTAATGACCCACATGATCACCTAACAACTGCAACTGGGAGAGCTGCAATTGTGGTTGTGAAGCAAACTGGACACATGGTATCCTGCTTAATGACTCCTTTGCTTAACAACCAAGATTCCAGCCCAATTTTGGTCATAAGTGGAGGATGACCTATATTGCTTTTTACAATGGTCATCCTCCAAATGATTTTTCATAATCTGAAAATTAAAGTCTTCTTCATCTTTAATAGCATTTTAATTTCCAAGGATTTAAGTAGGATTTTGTACTAGCTGAAAGGCAGTCACAGACTCTCTGTCTGTACAATATCAGTAGTATTGCAGAGTACAGTTGATTTTGTTTTAGCTACCATAGGATTGTTAAAGAACACAGCTGGTTTGTTTCCACATTGGAGCAAATGCTTGCTTCATTTATCCTCTTGGTCATCTAAAGGGAATGATAGCTTGATGACTTTTGGGAAGAAAAACTAAGAGCATGAAAGTGTTATCTACAAGCACAGAAATTCTCTCAAAAACACAGGCACAGACCAAATCTGTCTTAATATGCATTTGTCAAACTGGGTGGGAAGAAGGAAAAGTAAGTGGCTTAATCTGCTGTCTGAAGTAGATGAGCAAATATCCTAAATTTTTCATGTGACGCCTTGCAAGCCCTCATTATTTCTCATTCTATGACCAAAACTTAATAAGGTTGCTATGAGGGTAAAAACTGGGAACTTTCAATTTCTGAAAAAAGGATAGACCATTATACAAAACAAAATAATGTTTGAAAAAAACATAATTTCCTTATATTAGCAACTAAAAGTAATTCTTTATCAAATGTATTATTACATTTATTAATGTACAGCTGCTTACTTTATTAAATGTACAGCTATAAATGCAAAAGACACCTTCTTTGGTAATTTATGTTTCAGAAATTATAGGGAGAGAATTAATGTCTAAAACTGACTTTGATCATTCATAATATAAAATCAAAGTTCAGTGCAGTGTAATTTTACTTTTCATTAGCCTCCTCAATGTTTTCCTACCATCTCCTAAACAAACAACTGAAGGAAATTATATAGCCATTCTGTAGCAACTGTACAGCAGAGTCCTATAGGTTTTCTAAGGAACAGATCCTCTTTGTATTAAAAGCAAAAACACTTGGATAAATGCGACTAGAATTTCAAGTCAACATCCACACTTCTATCTGGCAAAAAGACTTCCTTTTGATTTTATCCCTGCTCTGTTCCTCATATGTGCTTCAAATTTGTACAGATAATTTTTCATAGTTATTCCTGATCTATTTATATGAAGCATTAACGTTTTGGGAAACTAAATGTCATTCTGCTATATATCTTTGCCTCCAGGAATAAAATGATTTGTTTTTTTAATTGATCATAATTAACAAGTTTTGTGTATTAATATTCAAATTCTTGTTTAGAATTTACAGTAAAATTTCTTTTACATAAGTTTCTAATCATTTGACATTAAAGTGAGTAAATTATGACTTTCTGTTCTTTCTCTTTTGTAACGAAGTAATATACTTCATGATTTCCAAGCCTTCCTCAACTGGAAAATCACTACCAAGTCTCTCTTGAAACCGTTCAGTAGAGCTCTTTGTAATTGCTTTATAGCGTCTTTGTTCTGATTCAGAGTCTCCAATACCAAATCCCATGGTAACTGATTTTCTTTATGCGTAGGGTTGTAGCAGCATACAAATGAGTAAGACATGACACTGAGCCCATCTTCTCCCAGGTGCCTGATACAACCTCACTGTGAATTTCACATGCTTCCAAATTCAAGAAAGCAAGAACAACATTAACAGAAACTAAAAAAATGATGAAAAGCTACTCAGCAGTCAAATAAGTCTAGCAGTCAAAGGAGATACTTAACCCAATACTCTTGTGATCCATTCTAAGTCTGCAATAAAACAAAGCAGTTTGATACTATGTAATTAATCTGAGTCTGAATAGTTAACTGCTGTGAAAGAGGCTATAAAATTATTATCTGAGATTATCTGAGATTAAGGATGTGTTCTTTTACACCAGTATAATATGTGCTGCAGTGGAATATATGAAACATTTATCAAAGTATCCTAAATTCTAAGGGTGGGTCCATATTCCCTCACTGCTTTTGCACAGCTGAAAACACTATGCTTTCCTGTAATAAATAACTTCAAATCCTGTTCAATCAAATAATTAAAGGCAACTTTTAAAAATGAATATTATGAAAACTGGAGAATTTCGAGTGGATGTTTCCTGTATTAAATTTGCTTATTATTGCACATTCTTTTGTAGCATTGTACATTTTCATAATAGCACATAAAAGGATGGAGTTTATATACATGTTGAATGGAAATATATTTATTTTTTTAATTATTTACTATCCATTGTAAAATATAAAGTGGAAGGCATTAAAAGAAAGAAAAATCGTAAATAATGCATTTTAAAATATCCATGAACTTTAGAGGCAATATTCTGTCCAAAGCCAATACTCATGTTGAAAACTATAATCTTTTAAAAATATGCTATATGTTATGAAATACCTTAGTCACATGTTGCCTTATTGCATATCTATTAAATAATCACAAATGCATAAAAAGGAACAAAAATAACCATATAATCAGTATCTCCTCAATACTATAATATAATAATACCCAGTTCATATAAGCCATAGTTGTAAGATTATATCTTCAAATAATGAGAATTTTCCTCTTTCAAATGTACCACATTATTGCTTAGTATGATATCTGAAACTAGCTAATATTGAGGTTTTGGTGTGGTGTGTGGTTTTTAAAACATGGTTTATTTATCCAAGAAAGTTTTATTTAATACAGGTATAGCATGTGATTTAACAAAATGGGTGAACCCAGTTATTGTCTTGTTAGTCAAAGTTTACTATTTGGGGAACAAATCTTTAGCTGATCAGTTCTTCCTCCTCCTTCAGCTGTGAGACTGAAAGGTTTTACTTCTTTTTTAGTGGATGGGCCAGTAGACATGGATGGGCTGGTGGAGATTATGGAAGGGCTGATGGAGGCTTTGGGCAGGTTGATTAACACTATGGTAGAGTGCTTCAGACAGGTGCACACTATGGAATGTGGGTGATGCTATGTCGTATGAGATCGGTAGGATCTTGAATTCAGGAACAGATTCCTCAGGAGATAAAGCAGCAGGAGAAACTCACCCAGCATTCCCTGCAGCCTTTGCCGTTGATTCTACTTGTGGAAAACTGGCAGAGAAGATTGCAAGTGGCAATCGCATCACAACTCACTGCGATGTCATAATTGCAAGCCAGGCACCTGAGTGCTCAAATCATGATCACATTATCAAAGGGATGCTGTCATGGCCAGAACTTTGAGAACCAATTGCAACAGCTGCAATTTCAATGACTGGTTGTAAGTCCATTTTTCAGTACCATCATAACTCTGAATGGATGGAATAAACTGGGGACTATTGTAAATTAAATCAAAGAACCCAGTGTGTCCTATCATTCATCATAAGCCCTATGGAATAATTCAGTTTTCAAAAATCTCCAGAAAATGAATTCTGGAGTTTCAGGCTTCTTTGGGAGGGCTACACCATAACATATGCACTGCCACTGAAAACCAGCACTTAGGAACTTCTGCGCGTAAGGAAAAAAAGATAGCATTTCAAAACACTGCAAACTTAAAGCTGACAAACATCAAGGGGAAATTGTTTCAGACAATCCATTTGGATCCGAAAGTCTACTAGCACAGGCAAGCCCAATGTAACACCCTCTGTATTTAGATCATTGAATTTAAAAATGACCATACCAGAGAAGGATGGAAAGGGTGTGGGAGGGTAGGACCGAGTATGTATTAAACTAAACACAACAGTACAGTATTACGGTTGAGTCAGATCACATGCATGACCTTTAAAAATCCCATCCTTTGTTTGTTGAACATAAATATAAGAGAAACTCATGAAATATTGGATCCTGAGCTTTACATGTGAATTAAATCTTTTACAATGAAATCTGTTCAGGTGATACTTTGTTCAGTCCATATTTTCAAGCGAGCATAAATACAACATCATATTTATACCACGTTTCTCAGAAAATAAGTCCGAGTCTTATTTTCTTTTAGACTTGAAAATAAGCACTTGGGCTTATTTTCGAGGAGGTCTTACTTTTTTTGAGGTGCAGCAGGCCAGACTCGGTGAGTTGGCCGTGCCGTGGACATACCATCACCTCCCGGGAGGAGAAGAACACACCAGAACCCAAATGCTGGGCCTCGCCAGACTCAGAAGCCAGAAGTCCTGCAGGCATCTCGGGCACATAAAGACCATAAAAATCCCTGGGGCTGTTTGTGAAACTCGAGTGAGCTGTGCGCAGGACCGATGGCACTGCCTTGAGGTTTGTCATGCCAGTGCAGCCTCTTGGAGTAGGACCCTTCAAGGCTTGTTGTGGTGTTGCACTCATCAATGGCAGCACCTCCACGAGCTTCATCACACAGGTGCAGCTGGCATCCTGCTGTGAGCGGCTGCACCGGTGTGTCCAAACTCACAGCAGTGCTGCTGCTCGCGCATGCAATGGCACAACAATCCATGCAGGGTCCTGCTCGAAGAGGCTGCGCCGATGTGATGATCCTCATGGCAATGCCGCCACGCACACACAATGCTACAACAAGCCTTGCATGGTCCTGAGATATGCTGAAGGTTCGGAATGGAGCTTTTTTTGCGAATCGCAGCAAAATGGGGAGGGGAAAAAAATCAAAACAATTAAAGGTACAGATATTTTAATGCAAATATATCATTGATTAAAATGATCAAACTGAAAAATGAACAAAATATTATAATGTTTGTATCGCAGTAAATGACCTGCAGCACTCTGCATTTTCAAATTCTACAGCACTGAATTTATTTCTCACATTGATTTTTGCCCATTCTTTTTTTAAAGGAACTAAATGTAGCAGATTTATATGTCATGCTATTTCATCACCTTCCCAGTTTTCACAGTGCATGTTTTTGCTATCAGTTTTTGCTGAAATTCATTATCATGTAACACACATAATGTAACTTAAAAATAATTTTGCTCTACTGCTATATTAGACACCTTCTAATACACAAGGGGATGATAATACAATCAATTATCAATTTCAATTTATTATGCAAAAATAATAAAACTATTCTAATTAAGTACCTAATGCTGTTCATGCTTCCAGTCTCAGATCCAAGTTTACATCTCTCCAGTTGGCTGGCTACAATCTGACGTTCAGCCTCAAGTTCTCGTGTAAGCCTCTCAAACTGTAACTCCTGAAAGATAAAATACAGATGTTTATGATTAGTTGAAATATTAGTTAATAGTGACCAACTTTATTAAAAAGCTTTCCCAAGAAGATCTATCAACCCCAACATATATCTTTATTACTAAAATGTGATATTATTCAAATTTTTTCTATTATATTCCAAATGGCTTTTTTGTTCAGAGAAGAGCTGGATAAGTTTTGATAAAAAAATAAAGATTTATGTTTCATTCCTATTAGAATTACAATACATTTCATTATCCTTTTTCTCATTCCAGAATTGCTAATTTATGTTCGCTGAGTTCATTTGACACAGGCTAACACAAACACATTTCAGCCTAGCATGTTTTTGTCGGCCCAGCAGACTATTAGCTTCTGTTTAATACAAACCCAGAAATTTGGATTAATTCAGTATAGCACACTTCTAATACACACATTCAATACTCTCACTTATTTTATAGCCACACACTCTCTTACATGTACACATAAATGTCTGTTTCTGTAGCTCCCCTTTGGGAGGAGGTTTTGAAGTATTTTTACAGGACTAGCAAGACTACTTCCAGCAGCTATCTTATTCTGTATCAGCACTGTTCCCTATACCATCCGTCTGGTAAATTCACAAAATTAATTTTTCTCGCCATGTAGATGTATACATCCGCACTAAACTGTGTTGGTTTCCTGTGTGATATTTGTGGATATATGCATAATATTTGTTTGTTTTTTTGTTTGTCATGTTCATGTAGTGTATATTGGAGGTGGTGACCCCTTGAAAGCTGTATGCAACAAAATTTCATTTGTGTACATTTAAAATGACAATAAAGTTATTCTAAGTCTAAGTCTAAATATTTATATGAATATATCTGAATACAAGAGTGATATATAATAATACACACAGATATACATGCATGCAATATAAGGATGGAAAAATACACCATTTGTATTTTTATAACTAGCTATCCAGAACAGTTAATAATTTATGTTAACAGAATTAATTCAGAAATATTTAAAATTCTAGTATGCGATCATATAGCTTAGTATATCTTATAATGGTTGCAGCAATAAGATGTACAGAAACTAAAAATAATATTTTGTTTTGGATGGATGAAAAAATATCCAGGAACTACTTCTTTGCTTTGTCACAAGTATTAGAAAGTTTAGTTTTTCTTCGTATTTATTCTCTCTTGTTCATCATTAAGAAACTCATGAAATTTAATTCAGTTGCAGCAAGCCATGCTTCATTGACTTGGTTTCTAAAATTCTTTTGATAATGAAAGTTTTATGCAAATTATATCTTGTTTTAGCATAATAATGTTGCATCTAGGCAAATTTGTAGGAACCAGAAAATAATGCAATGAAGAAAATAACTATTACAATAAAGCAGTATCAAAATGATGTCACAACAATTGTAAAAACAAAAAAAGCCTACAAACATAACTAAAATGGAATAGTGGCCCCTTTCGCTGCTGGGGATAATTAGAAATAGGAAAACAAGGAACATCAGAATATCTAAAGCAAGTCACATATTTTAAAAAAACCTATATGTTATATTAAATGAAATTTCTTTAAAAATAAGGTTTTAGGATCTAGGATTAAAACCACAGTTTAACAGAAGCAACTCTTAGGCCTTTAGTATTTATAAATGTTTTAATATATAATCTATTATTATGTTACTCGATAGTGAGATGGGAGGCACATAAACTTAATAAATAAATAAATAATGAATCAAGAAAAATCAAGGAAACAATATTACAACAGACTAAATATTTTAATAGTGATGTACTCTACTCATTTTTCAACTATAATTTGAAAATAAAAAATGCTCAGTTCATTGATGTATACATTGGTTTTTTATTGATTATTTTATTTTAAAATTCTGCTTATTAAGCTTATTTTATCTTCCTCTTTGGAACCGTTTATATTGGAGATCATCTATATGAATTTCCAGATGAGTGAAGTTAATCAGGTGAAGAAATGGCAGCACCTTTTCTATTAAAATACTTCAATCAATTTCAGTACACAAGTGAAAACTTCAGCTGGTTTCCCCTTCATCCTGCAGGACTTTTATATACAATAAATAGAAGGTTTATGGGTTCATTCTGTCTTATCTTAACAGAATAGCAGAGTTGAAAGGAACCTTGGAGGTCTTCTAGTCCGAACCCCTACTCAAGCAGGAGACCCAATATCATTTCAGACAAATGGCTTATGAACAAACCTTGTTCATAAACAGAGTGAAATAAAATATCTCATATGTCCATAAAATGGAAGAACCTTATATTAGCAGTACTGCAGATATTATTCTATGAACTATATTCATATTATTCTATTAATTGTAGTTATGTTCTCAAAATCATTTCTGTAAAACCATATAGGAACTGAAAATGGCACAAGAGGTCAATGTCATGGTCTATAGCTAGAAGTAATAGAAGAATATGTTCAGAAAGTACAGCATTTTTTGATGTAGAAAGGCAACTCAAGGAGCAATGGTAATCATTATCATCATCCCTAAAATAATCTGATAAAATTTCCAGAAAACAACTATGCACATAGACTTACTTACTTCTTCCATTATTGTGTGCTATCAGCTAAAATGATTTATCACTGAATCAAAAGTCTTAACAAAATGATAAATTTCTGTGTTGAATGATTGTAGCTCATTTTAATAGGCCAGATCTTTCACACAGTACAAATCCCCTCTGAGAATCCATTCTCTTATTTTTATCACTTCATTTTAATTCTATCTCATTTCTTAAAATGTAGCAAAATGTTTTAAACAAAAGGCATTGTTTATTGTTATTTATGAAATGTATATGTTGAGTTAGTTAAAGACTCAAGGCAGGTTACAACTAGGAGGCCAGCCATTTGAGGTAGGCAAGGTTAGGAAACAAACACAGTAACGATTCCATCAACAACCTTTATTTGTTTAATTAATGAATCTTTATTTGTTGACATTCTTGTATGATTTGATCCAGAGGTGGCATTCAGCTGGTTCGGACTGGTTCGGGCGAACGGATAGCAGCGATTGCTGGTGGGCCTGCCCATCTGCCCAGACATAATGTTGCCCTATTTAGACATGTTTTCGAGGCTGAGCACATGCACGGAAGGCGCGCATGTGAGTAAAGCACATGTGCGGGAGGCTGTGCGCATCTGCACATTTGCAAACCGGTAGGGAAGGTAAGTGAATACCACCCCTGATTTGATCCCATAGTGTTATTGTAAAAGAGGAAAAAGAACTAAGTTAGCTTTCCTTTCTAATAAGTGAACTTTTTATTAAATTACAAGGTTCTCTCACATAGATTATAATATGACACATCTATATTCGTATTCGATGGATGCATTTAAATCTAGCTAATTCAATAAACAAAAATGGTCAAATACCATTGTGAAGCAGAAACTGCTTCACAATCCTAGTTCTATTACCAAATTATTTTCTTAAAGTTTTTGCTAGAGGAAGTATGGAGAGGCAGAATAGATCAAAAGTCTTCTGTTAAAAGAACTGATATATCATAATCTATCATTCTATCATTCTAATTAATCCTTCATTAAAAAATAAAGCAGAGGCACTGAATCTGGGCAAAAACTGTTCAAATTAAGGACAAACACATTTTTTGCAAGAGTTTTAATTTATTTAATATATGGTGATGTTACATTAGCCAGGAGACTACAATGCTAATTCAGAATAGCAGTTTGGTTCCCCGAGATTGCTAGCCCTGTTTGGTTCATGTTGGCATGTTTCCCAAAGTGCACCATAGGTGGGCAACCTAGCTGTGCACCAGAAAGAAAGATGAGCCATTTTCCTGCAGCAGCATCTGGGGCCCTCTCCCTTTACTGAAGTCACCTTGTAAACAGGTGTCACAACTGGGAAGGTTCAGTACGAGCAGGGTACCAACCGACTGCACGAAGTGCTGGCTTATCTCCCCACTGAAGTGGTACCTATTTATCAACTTACATAAAACATGCTATCGAACTGCTAGGTGGGCAAAATTTGAGTTCAGTAACATCAATGCTAGGACTCAAACTGCAGAGCAAAGACCATCTCCAGCATCATTAAGCAACTGAGCCACTGTGCCTCTTTTTGTAAGAGTAACAAATATCTTTATAAATTTGCTTTGACCACATTTAAATAACAGCAGGACATATAACAGCTAAAAGGAAGCTGCCCAGGGGTGGGTTCCTCCCGATTCGGACCAGATCGCCTGAACCATTAGCGACCCGCTGGTGCCGTAATTTTGACATCACAGATCCGGTTCTGTCTGTGCCGGTCCGTGCGTGCTGCCATCTTTTTTTCGTAATTTTGGGTGATTTTTTTCATTGTTTTTACAGCTTCTCCTCGTCCTCTTCTGTGAAAATAGCCCGCCCACCAGCGGGTGAATACTGACCTTTATTTCTTCATCCAAAGCACAGCTGAGCAGCTCCTCAGCTGTGTTTCCGCCTGAAACCACCTTCTGAGCTTGCGCGGAAGTGAAATTGCCTGAAGGGATGTGATGTGCACCAGTAGCAAAGGTAATGGGATCCACCCCTGAAGCCGTCCATTATGTCTCTTGAGTATGATTAATCCCAAATGTAACTCTCACTAATTTAAAATGAAATTAATAAGATGTTGTCTTGTTTTAAAGTTTTAGTTCTAATAATTATTTCCCATCAGGGTAACAGATCAGTAAAGAATGGTAAACATTCAACCGGCTGTACTTGGCCAAACTGATGATATCTGAAAGGCTAGAAGTTGCATTTGACAGACTGTTAACTATCAGAAAGATTAGGAAGCTGTACTGCTATAGAGAAAAGAGAATCTACTCTAGTTATATGATATATTAAAAAAATACAGTAGTGGAGACAAAAGAGAAAAGAATAAGGGACCAATGGTGTATGTGAATAAGACCAAAGAAGAAGTAATGGAAGAGAATCACAGAAAAAAGCTACTTATATTAGGATGAGAAATCTAGATCTGAAGCAGAAAGCAACAGTGTGAGATCAGAACATTTAGTGGAGGGAGAAAGAATCAATAACTAGTTCCTTAAACTACAAGAAAATTGGCAATCTGATTCCTATCATCAGAGAGCATGATTCTTACAACTACATCCAGAGATGGCTTCAAGAACAAATTAATTCTATAACATTCAAAGATATCTAAAAATATACTTGACATATATTTTCTTAAATGTATGGAACCTAATTTGCATTGTCATAATTATGACCATAAAAATTGTGTGAGTTAAAAGAAGTATTTTAACAATAGTATAAGAAAATATTGGTATTGGTAGTTACCAGTATCAGCATTCACTTAAAGAAATATATGGATTAGAAATTTGATTGCTTTTATTCCTGTTATTTTGAGTTACTAAATAGGAATTTAAAAACACAAAATAATAAATGCCCTCTGAAAAAGTGATGGCTGAAAGTATTCATGGGAATTTGTATAAATAGAAATGATACATCCTCTATGCTTAAGATGCAGTCATAAGTAGGGTAATTTTTATGAAAAAAATCTAATATTTATAATAAATTTTGAAGAAAACAGATTATTGGACAATATTATTCAAAATGAGGTAGTCAAAATAAGGATTAACAACTTGAATCATTAGTGTTTATCTTCATAGCAATAATATTTCCAATCTAATAAATGTACCGTATATTCCGGCGTATAAGACGACTGGGCGTATTAGACGACCCCCTACTTTTTCAGTTAAAATATAG
>JANHGD010005977.1:0-12481 GCA_027560375.1 Imantodes cenchoa
GAGAGAATGAGCATACTAGCATGTGCTCCTTATATTCATTTACAATCAGCCAACACCCTTTTCCATTTAAAGCTATACAACATAATTTTACAAACATTGAATCATAGCTTACATAAACATTAGCAAACCCAACCAGTTTAATCTATACTCTAACAAATATAGATTTTCTGCCTGCCTATCTGTCTATACTACAAATGCTTGTTGTATGTGGTTTCAGTCCCATGGCTCTAAACAGATTTGAAGTAGTCAAGTGCAAAGGATAGATCATCAGACAAATCTACCCAGAGCTTATTTTTGGCACAAATGACCAGGATCAAATTACCCTACTCCAGAAACAGTATGTGTTATCACATTCCCACATTATCTCTGGATAACTATCACATTATGTCTGGAGAAAGTTTTAATGCTGGGAAAGTCAGAAGGAAAGAAAAGATGACCCACAGCAAAGTGGATAGAAAGTGCAATGAGTCTACCATTGGAAGACCTGAATAACCAAGTTAGGGATAGTTCATCATGGAGAAAATCCATCCATGTAGCTGCTAAGAGTCAACAATGATTTAATGGCATGTACTGTAATGGCATGTAAATAAAAAAACAGCACTTTGAAAATGGAGCATGAAAACACACCTGAAATGAGATGGGAGTTCAGGGCGTCATCCATTATTCCACTATCCTAAAATGGTTGCAGACAATGCAGTGCAGATTTGCTCAATGTGATGGTTATAAGCTTTCCATATTCTTCAACTACTTTTCTTTAAATATCATAGTTTTGTATACTGTAGATATTCTGATATGGCACTCTTAGTGCCAGGACCACAAAACTCAACCCTATGAAAGCAGATCCTTGTTCCAAAGTTGGATTTAACATTTCCTTGGTTCAAACATCTCACTAAGTTTTACTTTTCAAAATAAAACAGGCAGGAAACTATCAGAGGATGATAAAAAAACAATTTGTGTATGGTCAGTTATATCTTTATTTGTAGAATTAGCCTAGATGGGAATTCTAACTATAGCTATTGATTTTATATTTATTATATTTTACATCTCAGCCTGTATAGAAATTATCTTGAGAGAAGATGGGTGGCCTATAAATGTTATAAATAAATAAAATATTGTTATGGAAAATACTGATTCATTAAAATTAAGAAAAATAATTAAAGAAACTAGGAAACACTTGAAATTATAAAAAACACTCCCATCCGGTCACATGACTGGCAAGCCACACCTACAAAATAAGCCACGCCCACAGAGTAGTAGTAAAAAAATTAGGAACCCTCCCTGCAAATAAGGGCTATTCTGCACCCCTCCCTCAAATGTTCTTTAAAATACAGTGCTTCCCAGCATTCCTTTAGGAACCTCCAACATGCAAACTGTGGTTACTCATCCTAAAATGAATCCTCTTTATCTGGAGCTTCAAAATTTGCTGTTTGCTGGGGAGGTGTGTAACTAGAAGTCAGTCTACATTTAGTGTACATATGACTTTGGGGATATTTCTTCATAACCAAATGAAAGTGTATTTTCTCTGCAGTTCACACCCCTTGCTTGCTGGATCTGGATGTCACAAAGCAAAGCCCACATTTTGTAATTAACCCCCACACCCCATTTTGACTTGCAGAGTGCTACAGGAGGCTGTCATGCCCCCTGACCATGCTCACCCTGGCCACACCCACCCAGCCAGTCATTAGGGCAGAGAACCAGTTGTTAAATTATTTGCTGCCCACCACTGGTGCAGTTTAACATAGTGCTTAGTTTAAAAGTTTTTCATTTACCCAGAAATAAGCAATATATTCTGAAGACTGTTGTCAAATTAACATGATAGGAAAACCTTTGAACTGAAGCCAGTATCTATTTGGCTTATCAGTAGTGACAGCATTATAATGAAAGGCAATTTGAATATTCTGGTGACAGCTTACTCTAAAGTGATTATTTATCAGCTTTAATTAAAAGGAATAAAGAAAGATCTTCTGTAATCCTAATGGCTGAAACCTTTTTTTTTTCTGCTGCACAATATCAGCATCTGGGACACACATTATCATAAGCCTAGGAATGGAGTTTGCTTTTATCAGTCCTCATCCTCATCATAGTATTTGACATAGTATAGAGTGTTCCCTTACATCCTTGTTCTTTAAGGAAACAAGGAAAGAACTGAAATTTGGATAATCCTTTCATAATGTTTTCCATAAATAATAAAATACATTGATAAAAACAGAGAATTTTAGGCAGAGGCATATTTCCCATAGTTCCCTAAGGATTAACGCCAAATCTAAAAATGATCCCAGAAAAAATTTCTGAGCTGATTTTTAAAAAAAAGTAATTATGTCAAATTCTATAAGTAGTCTGGGGTCAGTTCTCCTTTACATTGTCTGATTTCTCAACAACTTATAAAGATTCAAGAATAAAATAACCGTTTTTTAAAAAGTGTCTCTATGCTGCACTCTTTCATTTTCCAAGCTAGAAAGTAACTATAAGGTAAATAGAGCTAAACTTCTACTACCTGTATGCTTTACCACACGAAGCAAAGAATCAGGCAATGGACTAGTATTAAAACATGGAAAATATTAAGGGACAAATATGCCTCTCAGATTTTTATCTAATTTATTAATGCATTACTATAGGACTTTAATCCATACCTCTATGTTTCCAGACCATTAAATGTTCTTTATATTAGTCCACAAGTTTCTAGCCAAGCTTATATGTTCATCTAATCTAACCATTTCTGTCATAGGGGAAAAAAATGAAAGAAACTGAACTTCAAAACTTTAATTACCCATTCTTGTTGGTAAAATTAATGGTGCCATAGTAAAATGATTTGCTGATGACCAAAGTCTGTCTCACTAAAAAAGACAACTAGTAATATTCCCCGTTTTTTCCCAGGGGATTATCAGCAATCTGTAGGAATGCTACTGGCTGAGTTTTAATTTACACTGAAATATTTTATATTTCTGCAATCATACAAATGCATAATATGTATAGATCTTAAGTTAAATAAATGTGACTTGGAATCCTGCTGGCAAATGAAAACACAAGATAACTAAAATTAAGCACCTGGGGAACATATGCAAAAAGATATATTACTTCTTTTATTTCAATCCAAAAATTAAAGAGCCTCTGGATGATTTGTTAAAAGGCATTCTTTTGTGAGGGTCCTTCTAACAGCACAAGACATCTGCTCCAAGTAAAGACCAGCAGAAACGAAATTAGAAATAAAATTACAAAATTACTACAACATACCATAGTAGTAAGTTAATCCACTTTCACATATTCATATTCACAAGTTGCAAATAAATTTACATTATTATGTTTATTTGCACATTTTAGTCATCCAAATATAATTTGTTATTTTGCTCATATTGATCATGAGTTTGGATATTAATTTGAAGGGGAAAAAATGACTAAAATTTGAGTCAGTTTAGAAGGTGGTAAATAGGACATTCTAATGTAACAGAATAACCGAGTTGGAAGGGACCTTCTAGTCCAACCTCCTGCTCAGGCAGGAAACCCTACACCATTTCAGACAAATGGTTGTCCAATCTCTTCTTAAAAACTTCCAGTGATGGAGCATTCACAGCCCCTGAAGGCAAGTTCTTCCACTGATTCGTTTTTCTAACTGTCAGAAAATTTCTCCTTAGTTCTAGGTTACTTCTCTCCTTGATTAGTTTCCATCCATTGTGTCTTCTCTTGCCTTCAGCTGCTTTGGAGAATAGGTTGACTCCCTCTTCTTTGTGGCAGCCCCTGAGATATTGGAACACTGCTATCATGTCACCCTTAGTCTTTATTTTCATTAAACTAAATATACCCAATTTCTACAACCATTCTTCAAATGTTTTAGCCTCCAGTCCCCTAATTATCTTAGTTTCTCTTCTCTGTTCTCTTTCCAGAGTCTCAACATCTTTTTTTATATATTGTGGTGACCAAAACTGGATGAAATATTCCAAGTGTGGCCTTACCAAGTTATTATAAAGTGGTACTAACACTTCACATGATCTTGATTCTGTCCCTCTGTTTAATAAGAAACTGAAAAGCATTCAGAGAAAGACAACCAGAAACCAAATTTTATAGGGCAATAAGAAAAACAAATAAACAAGTTTAGCTTGGAGAAAAGTTATGAAGACAGATGATAACAGTTACATATATGAGATACTGTTGATACAAAAAATGTTTCATATTTATCCAAAAGCAAAAAAAAAAAAATTGAAACTGCAAAAAAAGATTGTAGCCTTAAATTAGAAAACACAGATACCAGCAGAACAGAATGACAGATAAAATACTGACTTCTGCTTTAATGGAAATAGTGAAGCAGATTGGATACCAACTCCTAGGAATAATGTATCTGCTTCTTTTGTTCCTCCTCCATTATTTAGTTATCAATTGTATTAGCTGGGAATGAGCTTCTACTAGAAGATGTTTAACTTCCCTTTCTAATTCAAAGAGTACATTTAATGAAGATATGAGTTATGGGATTTTAAAAGAACCTCTTTTTAAAAAACAAAAGTATCACACTCATTTAGTACAAATCTCACACAAGAGTATTTCATCATATGCCCACAAACATTCTCTCTCTCTCTCTCTCTCTCTCTCTCTCTCTCTCCAAAAGTTTATTTAGCAGAAACATTTACTATAAAATTTCTTTTTAATCTCTTAAGAAACTATGAGAGGTTTAGAGAGAAAAAAATGGAATGTAGTGCTATCTACAATACATGGTATCAAATTCTCTTTTTATTCTGATGCAGTGGCAGCTATCTAGCTGTAACTAAATAACAAATACAAATGCATTGACTGAAATTGATGGAGCTCAGTTTCAGAAATTATAGATCTTCTCTAGAGATACTTTCACTCTGTCACACACTATTAAATATTTCAAAGCCTTGGGACTGACATTACACTGTGCCAGGGGAATGCTCCTGTACTTTCCTTATAGTATGTCAATTTATAATGTTGAATTTGTACCATATCATTATAAAATGCTTGAGATAATGAGGAAGTTCTGAGACAAAGTCTATCAACAATAAGAAGAAAAAGGGAAAATAAAATAAAATCAGGTTGCAGAGTACAAAGGTCCCTTCCTGTAACAAAGGATTTTGTTATTCTTTTAAACAGTACCAGTTAGAGGAAAGTATACTCATATTTAAAGAATTAGGGGACCTGATAAATAAATGGAATAACTGGAAAACATAACAATAGTTATGATTTGAAGGTCAAGCTGACTGAAGCAGACTGAAAGCTGCCATTTGGGGATGGATGGATAGATGGATGGATGGATGGATGGATGGATGGATGGATGGATGGATGGACTGACGGACAGATGGACAGATGGACAGACAGACAGACAGATAGATGGATAAAATGATACTGAAGAAATAAAGAGAAGAAAAACTTTAGTTTTACAACATAAAAATGAGCAGTTACGATGTCAGTGATCTACTTTTTAAAAAGGAAATCAGGACAGAATTCTGTAAATAGTGTACAAAAGCAATAGCTTTTCTACTCTGAAAAAAATCTGCCTCAGACACACTCTCCCTGTCCAGGAAACCACAATGAAGATGGTGGCAACTACAAAGCCAGGTGGTTGGCAGGAGGCATTATTTTTTGGAAGGCCTTGTGTGGACCGACTTGGATTTCAGATGACTCATATGAGCAAGTCATCTTCACCCATGAAAAATAAAGGAAGTTAAATGGCTTGGCTACATGTTCAAAGAATTCTTATGTTGGTGATTCTCAAGTACTGATCACTTACACTGATCAAAGACACTCTTTTTCTTATGGAAATACAGCTCTTGCTAAAGCTGAGAGCAATCTTTTTCAGCCCCAAGAATAAGACTAATACTTCATTGCTGAGACTATCCAGATGCCTGATAACTTATTTTCTGCAAAAATATTTAACATGTCCTTTCAATTAGTCAAAGCAATATACAAACTCTTATCTAAGGCCAAAGTAAAATAATCCCCAGAGACATCACAGGTGCACATTCCTGTACTACTTTGCAAAAGATGATTTATTTACTATTTTAAAAAAGATGGGGGAACATCAGAAACCATTAAATACCTATCGGGCATGCTGGTTTCTTTACTTCTTATTCTTACTTTCCTAGTTTTCCTTTAGAAGAACTATCGGGTAGTTCACTTAACAGAACTATCTGGTAGCAGTTCAACTATAACCCTTTCAACCAATCATATTAATGGAAATCTGCGTCCTGAAACTACACAGATTGTATATCAAATATGAGCAAACAACAGCCAATCAGCTTTACAACCTCTGCAAATTACACCTATCACAGCCCTTGAAGAAATCGTCCATGCTTTAAGATTTTCATTCTTCTGCTAGAGTTAGAATGCCTGACGTAAAGGGAGAAAGGAGTCAGATTTAGTCATCTTCTGATGATCTGGTGTATATTAAATACAGAATATCTATATGTTATACAGGAAGTTTGAGAAGCATATCACTCCCCTCCAAAAAAGGCTAATATTGATAAAGAGCTTCACCAACAACCTTGCCAGCCCAGGGGAAGAAAAAAAAGTGAAAAGAAGATGGCAGAATTTTTTTTGGTTTAAAAAGAATACTTTTTAAATAATTCTTAAACATTTTTATTGTAATGATGCACTATGTGAAAAAAGTACTTGCTCCTTTTGCCTTTTAACTCTGTTTAATTTCAGTGAAATGTTTTAAGTGATGCAAGAGAAGAAGAAAAAGGTGTGCCTATTGTCAGTGCTCTGCAGTGTTTTTCTGCAGCTCTCTCCTGTCTCCCATTACCTTTTTTTATTTTGAAAATAAACTTTATACCAATAAACTACTATTTTGGGAATTACTTTATATTCCGATAATGAGGAAAAGAGAAAACTAATTCATCAAAATATTTTCTTCTGTTTAATTGAAATCATAAGACTACCATACTGTGATATTTTCCTCTTAGCTGAAGTAAATTGTAAATCCTATTTCTTGTCTAATAGACAGTTGGTTTACATTTCTCGTGTTAACAGAGTCTAAGAACAACCTGATAGACATGCAAGAAAAGATTGTTCTAGTGAGCCCTACGATGACGTCAGAATGAATTTGATGTAGCTGCAATTACTTGGAGAAAGCTCTCAAACACACATGTGCACATAACTGTAGCAAACCTAAACATTATTTTATCTCTTTATCAAAAAAAAATTTTAAATTGTACAAGAATTAAGAAAACGATTTAAAGGATAACTTAATCAGTAAGATCTCTGAATTTCAGTAAAATCTTGATTTAATTGATCACCCTTTTAACTGACTTCAGATGCAATGGACAAGTCTGGATATAACCATGAAAAAAAATGGACAAGTCTCTCGCCTATGAAGAAATCCAGACCAGCCATTTCAATTTACTTTCAGTTGAATGAGATTTACATCATTTGTATCTATTTATGTCATTTCTGTACTGATGTCAAAATTCACCTCAGGTGAATTGCCTCAAAAAGCATACGTCTGCATTCCACTCCCAATTAATGGTCCATTAAATCAAGGTGTTATTATACTATAATTCTCCATTCAATGTAAATGTCACTTTCCTTTCTCCAAGGAAACAAGAAGATCTACACAGAAGATCCTACACAGTAAGGCATTAAAACTTCAGAGCAGAAGACAATATTTTCACTTCTTTACATGAACCTCCGTGGTTTAAAAAAAGGTTTTAAAAGATCTGCAACTTTTGTACAAAGTTTGAAGTTTGGAAAGCGTGCTGATTTATAAACAAGAGCAATATTTAAAAATTAAATAACTAGATACACAGGATTAAACATGTTGAAGCAGTAAGAGACTCTATAGATAAACCCAGCAATATTCTTCTAGCCTAAAAAACATGGCATTGAATTTTAGCATACACATCCTTTCCCAAACTTCTTAATTTTCCTAATGAATGCTTGGACAGATTCCAGAAAAATACTTTTCCCCTTTCTTTTTGAAGTCTTTTAAAATATGCAAACCTAATGCCTTAGTCTCTCTACTTTTTATGCTTATAAAAAGAAATTAAATGTTATCTTTTCCTTTTCTTATGTGTACACTGCCTTTGAACTCTAATGTATTACCTACCCTGAAGCATCTTTTACACACACAGCTAGTTGGCAATGAGTGCCACAGCCGGCAGAAAGGGCAGTCCCACGACATGAGGGAGTGAAACCCGCCTTTTCCTGCCCCATCAAAGTCACCATCGCCAATACATGAAACAGAACTCTGACTCTTTTGCCTGATGTGACTTAACGTACAGGTCACTAGTAGATTGTTCATGTAGGTCAGCAGATATTAATCAATTTGGCAGCCAATGAAGAGGCTGATTTAGGCACTGTAGAGAAGCTTTAAGATGGTCAGTGGGGAGAACCTTAGTCTATTAATGGAAGACACTACAGGTAGCCCTTGACTTACAACAGTTCATTTAGTGACCACTCAAATTGCAGCAGCACTGAAAAAAAGTGACTTATGACCGTTTTTCACCCTTAACGACTGTTGCAGCATCCCAATGGATGATCTACCTTTTGTGACCTTCTGACAAGCCTAATCAATGGAGAAGCCAGATTTGCTTAACAACCATGTTGCTAACTTAACAACTGCAGTTATTCACTTAACAACTGTGGCAGGAAAGGTCATAAAATGGGGTAGCATTCACTTAACAAATGTCTCACTTAGCAACAGATATTTTGGGTTCAATTGTGGTCATAAATCAAGAACTACTGCTATAAAGATGGGAGACAGTAAAATCTGGTTAATTCCAAAAATACAGAGATCTAATCTGGTAATCCAGTGCGCATCAACCGCAACAAAAAGAAAAGCCATTTATAAATTAAATATCTTGGTAATGTGTACATTTCTGTTTCTTTCTTGCTTTGTTTTTTATTTTTAACCAGTGAAGAAATTGAACAAAATTCAACTGGAATGCTAGGAAAAAACGGGGGATGTAAAAACCTAGCTCTTTATTCATTGATTCTGGAAAACATTATGCTAAATCTTGTTTTTTGTTATAGCTGAGCACCCCTTATTTTCCATCTAGTCTTAGTTGCAGCATCTAGATCATTTTGATGCTAGAAATTTGAGGTTTTAATACTGTGGCAATAGCCAGTTGTAAGACAATTACTAGCAAGATGTCTATATTTGTTTATTATATGCAAATAAATAAATGTTCCTAATCATACTTTTTATACAATCTAATTTTATTTGTGTACTAGTGTGCTTTTGTTAACACAGATGTGGATTATGTTGATTTAACATGGCCTCATTGACACAATCATAACAATCCTTTGATGCAAAAGACAACTTTTCAAGTTATCAAGTGTTTTACTACTTTAAGTACAAACGTTAACTTCTAAATAATTTTACATTCATAAACTTTTATGCTTTACTTTATTCTTATTACATCCCAGTTTCTTTCAGCAAAGTCTGATGTCCATGTTATTTTCATTTTTTATCATATTATACTTTTTCTCTCTCTTCTCCTTCCATTTTGCAAAAAAAAGAAAAAGAAAAAGAAAAGAAAAGTTAATACAGTCTCCCCAACCTAGTGACCCCCGGTTCGGTTGGTAAGGCAAACTTTCTCTCTAAAGGAGCTGAGACTTTATTATCGTAATGAATCTTCAAAAGCATTTGGACAAACGATTTACACAGAACCATGTTTTTCTAAAAACCCTGTTGTACCACGTTTGGTGCTGTTCTATTTCATTTGCCTACTACGGTGATACATTTTGCTATTTCTTTTCATCAAGCAGAGATATAGAATGTATTTATGAGAAAACACAGACAATAAGAAATGTACCTTTCCAGCTCAGCAATTTTCTTATCTTTGTCATTTTTTTCATTCTCTACTTCTTTGAGGATTTCTAAGAGCCTGTCCACCTCGGCTTGGGTTTTGCCACATTCCTCTCTATAGTAAGCAGACTCTTTGTCAAGCTGCTTCAATCGATCAGCAAATTCGGGATTCTTCCGAGCTTCTTCCTCAGCTTCGTGAGCCTGTTAAATTAAAAAAAATAAATGAATCACTAGCCTTTCCTCCTAGTTTATAGTGCTATTCTTTACCGCTAAGCTCTTTATAACAAGAGGGTAACTAGGTATCCTGTGAGTTGGTGAACTTTTCTTGCTATTGGGCAAAAACTATTTTCCTTCAATATCCCATTATTTGGGGAGGGGGGGTGAGACCACAATTCTAAGTTCTAGAAAGAAAATTATTCCTGGAAAAATCACATTGAACAAGTTAACTTAAGTCTACACCTGATATGGTTTGATTTAATAACTACTTTAAGCAAATGTTGAACAACTTAATGTGAGTTATTTATTTCAGACAAGATGTGAATGCCTGAAACCAATAGTTTTACCCCAAATCCCCATTTTCCTCCCTTATTTTATTTCATTCTGCCAATACTTAACCTGAAACATAAGGAGAAAGAAGCCCCTCATGGAACAGCACAAATAAACGTACCTGGCAAACACATGCATGAGTGGCTGGTCAGTTCACAAACAAGAAAGAATGCAATGAACACAACAGAAAAGAAAAGTGCAAAGCCCAGTCTTGTTCCCATTAAAGCTAATGGCAAAACCTCATTAATGTCATTGAGAGCATGAATGGGCCAACAGGGTTTAAAACATTACACTGAAATAATCACACACAGATGTAAACAAGAATGCACTGCAATGCTTAGCCTACCCCTTGTTTCCCATTATTCCTAATTGGCATCTTCAAAGAGCAGGCAGAGAGAAAACAAGTAGTTTAACTGCAGTGCACATTAAAGACAAAATTCAGAGAACAGTTTTTCAGTGTACACAAATACATTTTAAAGGTTTAAGGATGCTTTGAAAGACTGCATATTCTGCTGCTAGCTAATAATACAGTACAAGTCTTGATGTTGGTTCTATTCCTTGCACATTTATTACTTCAGAAAATAAAGCAGCAAGAAAACAGCGACAGGCTAAACGAAGCTTACATTTCAGATAAAAGATCACATAGATATCTACTTCTCGAAGGTTGACATGCTTTGCAATGACTTTTTTTCAGTTTTGAACAACTCTTGAGTTTCAGGAAAATATGAAGTAATGTACAAAAATCAAGTTATTAATGAATTAATGGTCAGGGCAGTTTATCTGCATGTAACATATTAATCAAGCATGAGGATAATCAAGACAGGTTTAGTCTGAGTGGATCATTTCAAAAGTGGCGAGTTTCCTACATAGACATATTTTAAAACTCTAAACAAATCTTAAGTGCGCCATTTATCCACAAAGAAATTGAGCTGTGTGACATTTGTTGCCTATATGTTAACTTTTTAATATACAATATACTTTCTAAATGGAAAAGTTAGAAATACAAGGAATTTGCCATGATTGAAAAAGATTAAGATTAAACACAAAGGGAATAATTTTTTCTATAAATCAAATATAACTTACATCATTTACAAAATACACAGAGGTCAAATATTCCTCCATTCATTTCAGCGCAAACTTGTTCAAATCCAAAATAAGTATGCCCTAATATTAAAATGTGAATTGTGACTTTTCTGAAATTGCATTTTGGATAATCTAATAGAATGCCTTAGAACCTGAAGGCTGCAAATACAGGCCCCTGAATCTCATCTAGAAATCCTAAAATTAAAAATTCAACAATGCTACGTCTATTATAGGATATGGGACAGAAGAGGGTAAACAGTAGAAAACAACACAAATTAATTAGTTATGGTAGAATCTGACTTGTGGGACATATCTATGTACTTAGTGAAACAATAGTTGAATAGAATTATGGAAGACTTGGTTGAAAGTTATTTCAGAGTACAGTGAATAAATCATGATACTTCTGTACCTTAATAATTCATGCTAGATTTTGGGGTATAATTACAAAGAATGTTGAGGATATGAGATTAAAAATATATCTATGATATATGAGTTGATACTATAGTTGTTCATTTAAAGAAGTCCTTGTGCTTGCCATTTGGCAAATAAAACAAAAGTATTATTTTTAGAATTGTGAAGATTTTTTTAAAATAGCTGAGATGTTGAGAGTTTGGACAAATGTTTGTTCTATTTCCTAGACTTACTTTTTCTTCAGAGGGGAAACAATTTGAAGGCTTATATGGTCTATTTCAAATAACAAATAGATGCGGAATAACAAAGATGAATGATCAGTAGAAGAATAACCAGAACCTTTGGTGAATAATATTTTTGTCTGGATTTTTTTTCCAGATAGGCTTTCATAAATAAAATCTTCATTCAGTGTAACATTGAAAAAAACAAGATGGAAAAATATTGTAGATTGTGGAGAGGATTTCAGACAGGGCAAATGTTGATCCTCCCCCCCAAAAAAAGTTTATTTTGTGAAGTGTCAGCTTCATAAAAGAAAAACAGGGGTTATTATTCTTAATATCTCTGTGGGAATTCTTGGGATATCTGGAGAACCATACATCACTTCTTTAAGAGTTTCTTCCCCAAACCCCAAAAACTTTAACCTTAGACTGTCTACAGTCGACCTCACCCCATTCCTAAGAGGTTTGT
>JANHGD010005978.1:13605-23968 GCA_027560375.1 Imantodes cenchoa
TGGGCATGTGGACACATTCTGCCATGCCCACACAAACCCCTTTTGGCACGCGAACCAAAAAAGTTTCGCCACCACTGTTCTAGTGGCTTGTCCTGTCAGTGTTGGTGGAGGTGAAGACCAAAACACTTCCCCACCAGCAATCAGCACCCAGACGAGCATAGATTAACTCCAAGATTAACATCAGACAAGCAATGAAATAAACAATATCCCAACCAAGGAACTGCCAAATTAGCTAACAGGAAACGAACCTCCGAAACCACTCCCATCAATACTGACAGGGCAGGCCACTAGAATATAAACTGAGAGCAAACCCTACTCCTTACTAGCACTGATGATGTTACCTGCTTGGCAGGGGTGAAATCCAGCAGGTTCTGACAGGTTCTTGAGAACCGGTAGCGGAAATTTGAGTAGCTTGGAGAACCAGTAGTGGAAATTTTGAGTAGTTCAGAGAACTGGTAAATACCACCACTGGCTGGGCCCAGAGTGGAGTGGGAATGGAGATTTTGCAGTAACCTTCCCCTGCCATGCCTACCAAGCCACACCCACCAAGTCATACCACGCCCACCAAGCCATGCCCACAGAACCAGTAGTAAAAAAAATTGGATTTCACCACTGTTGCTTGGATAATGGAATGTCTGCAAGAAAACAACCAAGCTCAGAGAACACCAAGGACCCCTAGAAATTGATTTGATTGATTGATGTGCTGCACATCCTGTCAGCAGGATATAAATTTAATACATAAATTCTGACATTGATGGGAAATATAAATATAAACTTCCCAACCTGAAGCCCAACAGACTTGAGAAGTTCAATCCCAGAATTCCCAGCTATAGGACTATTGGATTCTCCTCCACCATCTGTCCACTGTATGGAGCTGCTTTTCCATCTGGGTGGGAAGGATTTTTGCCAAGAGAATGTAGGAAGGTGGATTATACATATTTTCCAACCATTAGGGGGAAAAAATTCACTTG
Organism: Imantodes cenchoa; assembly: GCA_027560375.1. Taxonomy (NCBI): domain Eukaryota; kingdom Metazoa; phylum Chordata; class Lepidosauria; order Squamata; family Dipsadidae; genus Imantodes; species Imantodes cenchoa. The sequence goes on from JANHGD010005978.1 coordinate 14,577, forward strand.
GGGCCTTCATGTCATAGAATCCCCATCATCAATATGGTATGTGGTTGTACATGATTTCCACAATTTGGAAAAAAAATCTGCAGCCAATGGAAAGCCAGGCCATATGTTGATGTGTGCACAGTCATCATTTTCAAAAAGGAAAAGAATCAGGAAATGTAACACCCTAATGTTAGAGAATACAGGAAAATAATACATGAAATGTTCCAGTCAAGAAAAAACTTAGTTTATGTGTCAATAATTTTAGGGCACGTATTCAGACGTTAGTAGGATTTCGATTTTTATTGAAAAAGCTAAGTCAGCATGTCTGAGCTTATAAAATATAATTGTAAAAGAATCCTGGTGTTCTTTTTTATCTTTCTTCTCTCTCTTTCTCTCTCTCTCTCTTTTATTGTTTAGACACTCAGTACTGTTTAACAGTCCATCACTTTACTAGTCATGGCAGGAGCCTCTCTGTCACCAAGAAATGTGCTACCAGGGAAGAATGCCATTTTGTTGGCTGCCATCACCACAGAGAAACTAGTCATACTGTAAGCATTACATTTTGATATAAAGCTAACGGTTAGAACAAAGAGGGCCCTTTCTGTCGATGTAGGTGGAATCTCCCCATGGAATACTCGGCAATATTGACAGGCGGCAAAAGACAAGGTCGAGTTTCTGCATGAGACTCATGATGGATTCAGATGAGTCTGGGGTTTCTTCCTGCATTTATCTGTCTGTCTGTCTCTCACTCTCCAAGAACAGTTTCGGGAGTTTTTATCTGCCATAAAATACCTCTTAATGTAAGAGGGGCTAGGCGGTATGGGTCACTTTCCAAATATGGAACTAAAGCTCCTTCATTTCGTAGTTTCTTGACTCATTTAGAATACTGGTTCTCATGTAGTTCAAAGATGACTGTTTAAACTAAAGGCATTTTACTCACTGAGTAAATTATTAGGGTGAAATATTAGCCATCAGGATGAACATTGTGACTTCCTTTCAGTACATAGATACATAACATTGGTTATCTCAAACAGACCAACCAAATATATGTGTATTTAGAATCGTGATAATAATTTAATGTGGTATCGAAAGTCTGAAGAGGGGGAAGGAAAAGCCCAGAAATATGTATTATAAATTAAAACTGCTCAATAAAAACCACTCTAATGCATTATTAATGAGGTACATACAATCCATATTGAAAGCCTGTTTGATTAAGGTACTAAGTTAGAAACGTGGAGACATGATGTCCTTGGTGCTCTCTGAGCTTGGTTGTTTTCTTGCAGACATTTTATTACCCAACTAGATAACATCATCAGTGACAGATATCTGTTCTAATCCCAGCTAAGGCTGAAAGCCAGTTCGGTGTCTTTTGGGCCAGTAACTACTTCTCAACCCTAGACAGAAAGCATAGCAAATTATTATTTTTTTAAATGTTACCAAGAAAATGACAAGAACTTGTCCAGGGAGATTCCAGGAGTCAAGACTGCCTGACTTGTGTTCGGAGTGTCCGAAGTGTTCGGAGACTGCAGCTACTACAGAATGCAGCTGCACGAATGGTGGTGAACGTTTCTCGGTTCACCCTTATAACACCTATTCTTCTCCAGCTGCACTGGCTTCCGATTAGTCTCCGGGTGCAATTCAAGGTGTTGGTTATTACCTTTAAAGCCCTACATGGCATTGGACCTGGCTATCTGAGGGACCGCCTGCTGCCACACACCTCCCTATGACCGATTAGATCTCACAGGGTGGGGCTCCTCCAGGTCCCGTCAGCCAAACAATGCCGGCTGGCGGGGCCTAGGGGGAGAGCCTTCTCTGTGGTGGCCCCAACACTATGGAACCATCTCCCACCGGAGGTCCGCACTGCCCCCACCCTCCTAGCTTTTCGCAAAGCCACCAAGACCTGGCTATGTCGGCAGGCATGGGGGAGTGGGACTGGTTAGATTATAGTTCCACCCCCTTGTTGTTTGAGTATTGGGTGAATGTATTTTAATACTTATATTGTCATTTGATTTTATGTATTTTTATTGTATTATATTGTTTTTATTATTGGAAGCCACCCAGAATCCTTTGGGAGTGGGGCGGCCTATAAATATAATAAATAAATAAATAAAATAAATAAATAAACCTAGTGGACTAGAGTGGCCTTGCCCCAATGAAGTGCTTCATACCATGAAGCAATGCAATTTTTTGACCAAGATAAAACGGCAATAGATTTTTCCTTAACAGGCTCCTGTACCTAAGTCCTTAGGTTTTAATAATATTTTGCTGAGATAAACTGGTGTCTATGTGATTGGCTTATACACAAATCTTATAAACGAATAATACTTAAAATATTCAAAAGAGATTTCTGCACATAAAGAAGATGGCTGGACATGTTGAAAGAGGCTTCTGCTTCTGACTATTGAAAGTGTCAAACAAGGCAGTAAGAATAGATAAAAAAAAGCAGTACTGCTTATTTGCTTTGCCTGGAGAAACTTACTGTACTGTGAATCTGGTTTAAGGAGGTAATTCACTTAGGGCTTTGTTGAAACAGAACATCCTTCCAGAGGTCATCAGGTTAGCAACTACGAACTGTACATGAGAAATTGATTTTTTGAAATTAGAGGGAGGGTGAGGGTAATAAGCCCCTGCTAAAGGAATCTATGGGAAAATAAGGACCAAAGCCTATCTGTCTGGTGCAATTCCCTTGTGGTGGGATGAACAGTCTCTTGGATTCAGTTAAAGTTTATATAAATAAAGCAGCTTCAGAACTATGGCAATTTTAGTATTATATTATAAGCTGTTTGGCGTAGTGGTTAAGGTACCAGGATAGAACCGGGAAATGGTGAGTTCTAATCAGGCCTTAGGCACAAAACCAGTTGGGTGACTTTGGGGCAGTTGTTCTCTCTGAGTCTTTGGAAGCAGGCAATACTGAATCATTTTAGAAAGTTTACCAAGATATCTGCAGAAACTTGTTCTCAAAGTCGCTAGAAGTCAGGACCGAGTTAAAGGCACCAAAAAAAAGGGGATGGGAGCCCCACTTCTTATCTTAGACTTTTCCTCTGTTTATTTGTGACTTGTTTGGCAATTTTTTACTTGGGATACTTTTTTACTTGATTATTGCTCTGATGTTAATCTTAGAATTAATCTATGGTCATCTGGGTGCTGATTCCTGGTGAAGAGGTGCTTAGGTCTTTTTGTTTTCTTTTTTGGCTTGCTAATTGTCTCTTTTGCATAGTCCATATATATTGTGTATGTGTATGAAATTCCCTAGCGCTTTTGGACTTGGCTTGGTCTAGGATGATCACATCTTCCCATTTGAAACTATGGTCAAGTCTGTCCATGTGTTATGAAATTAAAGAGTTTTCATCATGTCTCTTGATTGCTAATTGATGTTCATGGATATGTTCTGTCATCTGGAATATTCAAAATATTCCAACAAAATGGATATCCATGCAATTTTATCATAAAGTGCCTGACCACTCAACCTAATATAGCACAACCAACACAATTCCTAAAAAGAATAACACTGACATACAGTTTAATGACTGCAACAACCACTATGTAAGGCAAACCGGCAGAAGATTGGCAGAATGCATCCATGAACACCAACTAGCAGTCAGAAGATATGATGAAAACTCTTTAATTTCACAATATGTAAACAGACTTAATCATAGTTTCAATTGGGAAACTCTGACCATCCTAGACCAAGCCAAATCTAAAAATACTAGGAAATTTCTAGAAACCTGGCACTCTGACAAATTGGTCATTAATAGAAACATAGAGATAAACAACATCTACACACTGTGCAAAAGAAACAAACCTTTAAAGGAACAAAAAGACCTAATCATTTCTCCATCAGCAATCAGCATCCAGATGAGCATAGATTAACTCCAAGATTAACATCAGATCAACAGTCAAGTAACCAATAAAAAGCTGTCAAACAAGCCCAACAGAAGAATCACTAAGACCAGCCCCACTAATACCGACAGGGCAAGCCACTAGAATATAAATTGAGAACAAGCCCCACTTCTTACTGGCATTGATTATGTTACCTAATTTGGATAATAAAACATATGCAAGAAAACAGCCAAGCTCAAATAGCACCAAGGTCCCCACATTTCAACCCTGAACTGCAAATATTTTTCTTTATAGGTTTTGAAGAATAATTACATTAGTACTATATACACTCTTACCCTTTAATAAATAAATTCTTGTGAATTTACTTTTCCAGGGGCCCCCTTAAGACAATATTTTTGAATGTGCTATTAAAACACATCCAGCATTTGCATTCTGCAAATGTGGGTAGCAGATTTACAGATGTGTTCTTGCATTTATTTATTTTACAATAAATCTGTTTGTAAACAATGGTGATTTTTATTAGAGCTGTGCAATTCTTCAGATATAATTCCCAAAGCTACTTTGGATAGCACAGCTGTGAAAACACACTAGTTGCTTACAACACTTTAGATCCGTGATGGCGAATCTATAAATCTACGGAGCCCTCTCTGTGGGCATGCGAGCCATTGGCCAGATCAGCTCCACCGCATATGCGCGTGCACCTCCCACTGGCCAGCTGATTTTCGGGTCTCTGCCCTGCATGCGGGATAACTTTACCCCACAGCGCTGTTTTGGGACACGAGGCTTCCCCCCCTGTGCTGTTTTGGGATGTGAGGCCAAAACTGATTGAACATGCATGCATGAGGGGCAGCATGGGGGGGTTGCATGTGCATGGGGCAGGGTACGCGGGAGGGACATTGTATTATGGGTGTGGACATGCACACGCTTTCAGCACCTGAGGAAAAAAAGGTTAGCCATCACTGCTTTAGACTAACTGTGACTTTTCTGGGAATTAGATATTGGCTGCAGTAGGTAGCCTCATGATTCAAAATAAAAACGCAAGTGCTTTAAAATGTATCACTTTTACACTGTACATGCAAGTATTACTTTTACACTGTGTATACCCTGCAACAGCCTTTTGGCATAGAATCTGAAGCACTGCACAGTCCTAATTCCTATCATGATTTACACTAAATAAATTTATGATAATCCCTGGTATTCATGGTGTTACTATTTGGTAGTTTTCTTTCACATCCTTTATTTAAAAACAAAAAATAGTATGAGGAAGGGCTTGCCTGGTGATCTATCTGATTTTTGAGTGTATTAGATTTATTCTAATATATGCATGTTTGTGTCTGTGTATTTCATTTTACAGTGTTATTTCTTCACTATTGAATTTGGCCTATGTAAACAAGATGGACAACTGAGGGCTTATGGAGCAGGCCTTTTGTCTTCTATTGGAGAGCTCAAGGTACTGATGTAAACAAAACTCTATTATTTATCACTAGAGGCCAGCTCTATGATTTTTACATATTTCTCATGTGTGTAATTTAACACTGAACTCATCATTGCTTTAACTTTACTTTCAAATCATCCTGGGAGCCATTCGGCTGAAGGGCAATATATAACTGTTTCCAACAAATACTTTAGAAAAGCTACACAGTTTCAATTAAATCCTGTAGAAGAACAATGGGAACTTTAGATCATAATGCTAATTTGGGATGGAAATGATTTTTTTTTTAATGCCAATCCGAAATACATATCTTGACACATGTATTAAGGCATATGCCATACTTCAGTCTGATTCTTGTATTTGAATGTGGTTCAAGCAAATTACCTATTTGAATTAGATCAGGTGATTCTGAATTAATTCAACTATCTCATGGAGTTTGTGATATCCATACATGCTCTTATCAGATCAAATATTTGATTTGACTTGATTCTTTGGATAAACTCTTCACACTGAATTGCAAATTCAAACTGATTGTATTCATGAAATCCAAAATTCAAATTAGAACTTGGTTCACTTACATCCCCTCCCAGTACCTATATTTAGTAAATTGATTTTCCAGCTTCATTTACATTTTTGCCATATTCTATGACCTGTACTAGTACAACAAATATAATTTTGTTTCAGTCTTTTGTAGTAGAAACATTGGAATTTAAGCAGTTAAACAAGAAGCCCAGAGTCCTAAATATGATATCTTGACAACAATCCTAAACTCTAGTGGTAGAAGTGTCAGGCCCCACACACTAGCAGTTATTATTGACAATTTTGTTGGATGATCATGCCCATCAGATGACAGGCCAACATATACAGTTCTAGTTATGTTGGAAATCTTAAATCTATTTAAGCATAACCTCCACAAATTAAACCTCTAAATGTCTTGACACTGGTATTTCATGTGGCACATTAGTTTCAGTCTAGCAATCATTTTGCCAATGAAGTAAAAAAAAAGGTGCTTGTGCCCTCAAGAAAATTCAAACTTGCTGTTCAGCCAAGATTTATTTATTTATTGAAGACATTTATATTCTGTCTTTCATAATATATACCCCAAGGCAGCTTGCAACACAAATTAAAGTAATAAATACAGCTAGACAGAAACAGTTACAAATACCCCAAATCCACTAAAAATGACAAAGTGAGTATATGATAATACTGTTTGTGTTTAAAAAGTACCTATGCTTTAATGATATTCAGGTTAGATTTAAGTAGTAATGAACTCTACCTGGAGTAATTCCAAAGCTAGTTAAGCAAATTTAAACTAGTGCAGAATATGGCTCATTAATGATGCAGGATTCTGTGATATCTCTGTTGTGCCAATTATCAGCAGTGCATTTTTAAAGTACGTACAAGGTATTGGTTTTTTTAAATATAACTTTTACTGAAACTTTTTTTAAAAGATAAAAACTTATTCTAATTAATACAAAGTAATGAAGAAAAGAGAAAAAGAAAGCAAAGGAAAAAGTTAAAATAGAAAACAATGAAAAAAGATACAAAGCAGTGGTTTCCAATATTTTTCACAATTATAAGTGCAATTACATTTTAACCTCTCTCTTTAAAGTAGACCTGGACATTTTACAGTCCGTGGGCCACATCCAGTCTTTTGGGTGTTCCTGTCTGGCATCAGCAGTGTCGGGAATGGGGGGCAGGGAATCAGTGGCTGAGTGGCATAAGTGGGGGCAGGGTGACATCAGTGGCATAGGTAAGAGCAGGGCATCAGCAGGAAGGCATTGGTGTTGGTGGGCGTAGGGGTGTTAGGTAGGGTTGCAGCAGGGTGGGGCCATGATGGGGGTGTGTGGCCATCGTGGTGGCCCTCCACAACAATCCCAGCTATTCATGTGTGCCCTTGGGAAAATTAATTGCCCACCCCTGCTCTAAATATTATATTATATAATATTATTTCCATAAATCAAAATGGATCAGCATTGTAGTTCTCTGTGGGCTAGCAGGAGGGGTTAGGGGGGAGATGGGATGGATGCTTCCTGCAGCACCCTGCTGGCCAAAACAGGGCATGTGTGTGTGTGTGTGTGTGTGTGTGTGTGTGTGTGCGCGCGCCCCCCCTGCACCTAGTTTTTCGCTTCCATGGCCTCCTGCAGCACACTCCTGGCTGAAAACGGGCTGCATGAAGGCCCCGTGAAACCCCTATGTGGTCCATTTTCAGGCTCCCCAGCATCCTGTAGCACTCTTCAGGCTGAAAATGGGCCATGGTGAGTGCACACGGGCCCCGCACAGCCTGTTTTGGCCTGCAGAGGCACCACAGGCTAGTCCTTTCATATTTCAAGGCCAGCCCCATGGGCCAGATTTAAGTGCCTCATGGGCCGGATCCAGTCTGCAGACCTTGAGTTTGACATCCCTGATCTAGACTAATGTTTAAAACCCTAAATCACATATTCTTCTTTTTTTTTTACTTGCATTGATCTCCATGAATAAATTCTGTAATATTATCTTGAACCTTTCAGCCCATATCATGGTAAAGTTTTATTACAATAACTATAATAATTATATTATAATAACTATATTATACTTATTACTCAATATTGGCCATTAGTTTCTTGTTAACATTAAATCTCATCCCCCTGTAAGATTGAAACTTCTACTTTATCATTAATTTGTTTTAAGTCTGCACCCAGTTGCACCATAGATTCTTTTGAACTTCTTATAGTAATAATAGAGTTGGAAGGGACCTTGAAGGTCTTCTAGTCCAACTTCCTGCTTGGGCAGAAGACCCTACACTACTTCAGACAAATGGTTATCCAACATCTTCTTAAAAACTTCCAGTGTTGGAGCATTCACAACTTCTGGAGGCAAGCTGTTCCACTGATTAATTGTTCTAATGGTCAGGAAACTTCTCCTCAGTTCTAAGTTACTTCTCTCCTTGTTTCTCCATCCCCATTCCTGCTTTGGCTTCAGATTTATCTTATTTATCTTGGTTGCGACTCTTTATCTGGTTTATCAAGGTTACGCGGGAACCCCTCTCCCCAAAAAAGATTTAGCTGCTTTAAGGAGTTGCAGATGGATACTACGTACAAAGAAACACTTTTAGAATCAGATTCCTAAATGCTGCAAATGCCTGGAGTATATCCCCATTCCTTTTATAAACACTTTCACATACTTTCACGAATTGTTTCATAATTAGTTTGATCCCCAGAGAAAAGAGGAAACATATAGAAAGAGTAAGAGGCAGTGAGATAATTTGCTCACATTAATACAATCTCAGACACGACAGGGTAAGTTCCCCCGCCCAAGTCAAGTTGGGCTTCAAATACAGAATTCTCTCTTCAAGTTCAGCAAGACCTCATTCATACCTACCACTAATATCATCATTAGCGGTGTTTAATCTGTTCTGCAGCTTCCTGGTGGGTTTTTCTGTCTAGTATTTCATCTATGTATGCTGCCTCAGATACTTTAAGGCAAAGAGGAAATCAAGGTATGAACAATTTCCTGTGGATAAAAGAAGCAGCAGCTAGCATTTCTGAATGTGAAAGTAAAATGAGTTGAATTGTTCTCCGAGCCAAAAATTAGGTCTTGTGTTCACTTTTTATCCCAATTACTCTTAATCCTTCTCATAGGGTGCTTTGTCTTACAGAAGATGAAGCACTGAAATGAAGATAGTTAAATCAATCAGCACATCAATTCAGTAAGGATGATATTAAAACAGAAGCTACTCTTAGACATCACAGTGAATTGGGGCATTATAGGGTTATTGCTTAAAGTGAAGACTTAAAAGTATGTTTATAATAAATTATATTGTTCCAAACTAATGCTGAGCCAAATTAACTGCAGAGCCATCGTATACTCTGCAAGTAATGTATGGACTTAACTGCATCAAAATCTAAATTTTGATCCCATATGTGACATGAGAAAGGAACAGGAACCTATTCATGTTCTGTTTCCCTATTTGTTATTCACCTTTCTTTCACAAATAATGCTGACCAATCATATATTACTCTAATTAACTAGAACTGAATTTCTACTGAAATGTAACACAAAGCCATTAGGGTAAATCCAATTTTCTCTCCTGATGACATGAACAGCTATGAATTAATTGCAAAACTGAACAGCTTCATAATCTCAACAAAATTGTGCAAGA
>JANHGD010005978.1:48472-59397 GCA_027560375.1 Imantodes cenchoa
GTGATGGTTGTCCGAAAGGTTCTTTTTCAGGTAGCATCTGGACTTCCTTCATTCCTTACTTCCTTCCTTCCTTCCTTCCTTCCTTCCTTCCTTCCTTCCTTCCTTCCTGTTGGCATGTCTTGTCAGAAAGAAAGAAGCACTGAAAGTTTTCTTTCTGTTCAGAAACGATCCCTTTCCCAAGAGTTTAAGAAGCTGACATAATGGCCAAAAAATGTTGCCATCCAAGTTTGATGCTGTCTTGTTCCAGTTAGCTTTTGATGAATTCAAGCACTAATTAAGCACTAGTCATTAAGCAAAATTGTTTTCCAAAGGTTGACGCTATGACACTCAACGCCTTCACACAATTATAAGACGTAATGGGGGGAGGGGGGAGAAACATTTTGCTATTGGCAATTCTGTGGCTTCAGTTGATGGATGGGGAGCTGCTTTTGAGAAAGGGGTAGGATCGCAGCCCCACAAACCGTGGCAAACGCTTTTTATTTTTCTGCACCCCAGGCCAGTTAATCAGGAGGCGTGACCAATCCGTTAGTCTGTAAGTAAGCATCAATCTGAGAACAGAGAAGCACTAACAATCAACTCTGTTTGGTACAGTGATTTAAAAAAAACAACAACGCATACAGTACTTCAGGATAAGGCTAGTAAAAAAAAGAGAAAAGAAATGATTAAAAGAACTAAAATACCCCATCCTGCTAGAAAGGCCACACCCTGGGCAACAGCTTCAACAGGCTGGTTTGAGGATCCTGATTTAGTGCAATATAAAAAATGCAAATAATTTTTCTATGGACCACCAAAATTTTCTCATGGACCACCAGTGGTCCACAGACCACCACTTGGCGACCACTGTTCCAGACCGTCTATGGCCACATTCCCTTCTTCAGCTGACCTTTCAAAATATTGCATAAATAATAGGAGGATGTGTGATCAACCTTCCTTTGAAATCTTCCTCTTACCCAGACGGACTCTTAACTTTCTCTTGAATTAATAAATTGTGCTGCTTTTCACATCTCCTTAGCAATCTAATTGCATCTCTGCTCCAAGTCTAACTGTCAAGGGAGCTGGCATATGAAGAGTCAGGCAGTCCGTGAAACAAAGGATCGGATAGCCAGATAACAATTGGATGTAATTTTTATGTTTCTGAAGTTACACTGAGCACTTAACCCCAGACCTCCTGAAAATGTATGAGGAGATTTTCTCATTGAAGAAACGCTTCCGTCAGTTAGAAATGGCGGATCAAACGTCTAAACTGCGGGAGATAAAATTGTTATTATTTCCTTATTTATTTGATAGAAGCAGTTGTATAAGCACTTCTTATACAACAATACCTAAGCAATTTAAAATTGTAAAGCAGCATTTTGCCATGCAAAGAGAATTTTAAAAAAGAGCTACTTTAAAAAGATCTTTGCTGACAAGATATCCGGACGGGAGAAGGCTGTCATAAGAAGGAAGACGTAAAAAGAGGACTAGAACATCTTAACGTTGAGAGGAATGAATCTGGCAGGAGAGGGACAGTCTTTGCGAAGTTCATGATCTGTAGTCTGTCCTCTTAAAGAACTGAACTGTCTATGGGAAGCCACTAAAACTGGAGGCAGAAACTTAACCATCTAGCACTGATGATATTAGCTAGTCGGGTAATGAAATGTCTACAAACAAACAACCAAGTTTAGAGAATATCAAGGATCCCACAGTTCAACCTTGAGCTGCAAACTTTCTCCTTAATTGGTGAGATAACCTTCTCTCGAGTCCCTTCAAACTTTAACTCTTGCTCTCTACAGCTATTATAAAAGATATATGGATGGTCTAATTCAGAGGTCTTCAAACTTGGCAACTTTAAGACTTGTGGACTTCAACTCCATAGCTGGCTGGAGAATTCTGGGAGTTGAAGTCCGCAAGTCTTAAAGTTGCCGAGTTTGGGGACCCCTGGTCTACAAGTATACTTCATTTTTTATATGGCAAATTAAAGGGAGTTGGCATGGATTTATTTCTCCAATGCTTAAGATGCTTAAAATTTGGGGTATTCCTTCATTAGGTCATCATGGTGCTGGTGTAAAGTTACAGTATTACTTCTCTTGCACACTTCCAGAAGGTAGCCTTCTAGAAAAGCTATCAATTTTTGTAATTTGTGTCCATATGCTATAGCTATGGGTTTGCCTGTAGTATTCTTTTCTTGAGACAGGTAACATGATACAGAGACCTTAGAGGGGGGAAAAACTAATTTAAAAGCTTATGTGAATAGTGTAATGCAAACATAGATAAACCCCTTCCATATGCAAGGTTTATTTAACCAATCATCACATGCCTCTAATCCCCACAATACTTTTATAATCTTTACATTCAAAAAATGAATTGACTCCACCACTACTTCAAAGGAGATCTTGCAAAGATATTTTGCCTCATTTCTTTTAAAATTGTGGAAGTTGTAGTTGCCTTTTGCTGATAAGATAAGCTACTCTTATCTCCTCTCACTCTTATCTCTTTTATCTCTCTTTCCCTCCCTCCCTCCCTCTCCCTCTCTCTCCCTCTCTTTCTTCCAAGAGCTAAGAAGAAGACATGGCATCTTCAAATTATATCTTCATCTTTCTTGTTTGTCAGAACTGCTATAGGGTCTCCTGCCTGAGCAGGGGGTTGGACTAGATGACCTACAAGGTCACTTCCAACTCCGTTAAACTGTTAAACTATTTAATCTAAGGGACAATTCTGTACAATGGCTATTTTCCCCTTTGCTATTAAACGAATGGAGTCAAATGATAAAGAGGAATTGAAGAGAGAGATAAACAGTATTTCAGGAAATGATTCCCAATAAGAGAAAGAAGTAGATTCATCTTTTGGAAGGTAGAGCCATATATTTTCCTTGAAGACGGTGTTGAAGATACATACACAGACACACATGTTTTTGACACCTAAATGGTGCCTTTTTAAGAGGCAACTGGACTTTCTTGTTTATCTTTGAAGACATTTCACTTCTCATCCAAGAAGATTCTTCAGCTCTGACTGGATGGTGGGGAATGGAAGGATTTATATTCCGTGCAGACATCTAGTCATTTGCATTTTTGTAAAGAAAGTCATTGAGGCCACCTGGAGGTTTATCTGTGTCCTCAGGGTCACTTGAGTAGTGCAAATGGGACAACTATGACCTGCATGACTAAGAATCTCCATAGACATTTTTGATATCCATCAGTTTGCCTTTAAAAAAAAATAAACATTTGGGACTGGTTATGACCATTCTACCTTATCATTTTTCTGAATAAGGCTGCAGTAATACTGTGACATGGATTTGAGAATGATTGATATAATAAATATCTACATCCCAAACACACATTTTGTGCTGCATGAGAATTTATCAGTTCGATGAACTCTTAGATGAATGAAGATCTTCCACCCAAGTTTGTAAAGGATTGGTAGTGGTGACTGAAAGATGAATATGGGCTTGATACAGATTATGAGTGATGAATGAGTTTCTAGGAAAACTCATATTGTACTTGACCATTTTTTGCTTGGGTTTTTTTTTTTTTGTATCAGTGAATATAGGTATTGATTGACGTTTGTCATTTCAAAACTTAAATACCTCTCTTCAGCCAAGCATTTGAATATCGAGAATTATGGAATAGTTTTTCAGCATCAATTATTAAACATTATACCATTTAATTAAAATACAGAATATTCTACAGCAACCTTTTCCCCACATTAGTCATAAAACATAAAACAGTTTTTCCAAAATGATTTTATTATATAGTCATATTATAGTTTATTTTATGTATTTACAGTCATAAATAAAATGAATCACAATAAGTAAAATGAATCACAATAAATAAAATGAATCACAATACAGAAGTCTAGTGAAACTTTGCCCAACCTGCTACTATTAGCCGTGTTAATACTGGCTTTGGGATTAATGGGAATTATAGTCCAAAGTATGTCGTAAGCACTAAGGTGCGGAAAAGTGTGTTTAGAATTTTTTATTTATCTATAAAATTTATTGGCCACCCATCTTACCACAAGGTAACTCTGGGCAACTTATGATAATAAAATAATGGATGGTCCATTTTACACTACACTTACGCAAGAAAAACAAAATGCACAGGTACAGTATATGTGGTACCTTGCTCAATAGTAGTAACTGTGAGAGGGACCTTGGAGTCCTAGTGGACAAGGAAGAAAATGAGCATCCACGGGACCTGAGGTGGTCATGGCGGACACCCAGAAGCCTCCAGTGTGTTGCTCCAAGCCTTCACCCGCACCTCTGTGTCATTTTTGGGTGCCCAGCTTACCGGGTTCCTCCCGTCCCTGTTGCAGCTCCAATGGTGGCGGCTTTGGGAAATGCTGGTGGAGCAGGGGCGTGGGTGAAGGCTGGGAGGGGAATGCAACACATGGGAGGCTCCCTGCAGTTCCTTGGCTCATCTGGGCTACAGCTGAGCCCACTGCCATGAGCCGGCAGATGGAGGCACCCCTCACCAGCCAGATCTTTCTGGATGAGACTTGGAGGAAAGCACAGCTCATGGCTGTTACATTTTGCTGTGCTGCATGAAGTATCCCAACAAAAACAATGAAAAACAGCCAGTGGAGAGCACACAGAGCTGCTCCAGTCCACGTGTTCTCCAGGTCAGCGGCTGTTTCTCTCCTTCATTTCTCTTTATGGGAAATCATTTAGCATAGCACAGCAAAATGTAGCAGCCATGAGCCGTGTTTTCCTCTTAGCGCTTTGGGCGGCAGAGGGAAACAGGTGCTTCTCTCTGCACAGAGCTTTTCAGATGAGATTTGAAGGAAAGCGCAGCTCATGGCTTCTACATTTTGCTGTGCTGCATGAAGTTTCCCAGCAAAAACAGTGAAGGGGAAGAAACAGCCAGTGGAGAGCACACAGATCTGCGCCTTCTTCACAACAGCCAAGGACCTCTTCTGCTTGGAGCTCCAAGCTGGGGGTGGGGGGAGACAGCAACACCGGCAGCTTTGGGGGCTCCTTCCCTCAGTGTTTTAGTTTCTTACCTCTAGGTGGCTCTGTGCCTTTTGATCTTTCTTGGGCATGGATAAGAGCAACCCTGTGAAGGTACTGCTTACCTCGCCACTGGTTTGCTTCCTTCCTGTGCATGTGCAATGCTGAAAACATGGCTTCTGCGCATGCGCAGAAGAAAAAACTGGAAAAAATTCAAAAAATATTCCACAAAAAAAAAGATGGTGGAACTGGGTCAGTGATGTCATCGTGACATCACCAGCAGGTTGCTACTGGTTTGGGCAAACCGGTCTGAACCCAGCCCTGCCGAGGTACCACTGTAAGACAATATATATACCACTATAAAACAATAATCTGCTATTGAACTGCTATGAATGAGACAAACTCTATGTTAAAAAAAATTAGTAAAAGAAATTAAAATATTTAAATTTATGGTGCAATTTAATTTGGAATACATTAGGCCAACATATTTCATAAGAAGATTATGTGGAGCTGAAAAGATAAAGACAAGTTAAGTGGCTAAAGAATTTGCTGGGTTAAACAAGATTACACTCTGAAGTCAGAAAGTTTATAATACAGTTAAGAGAGATCATAGCAGTGGCTGCAAAGAATACACAAAAGGAGACAATAAATGGGATCTTTCTTCCTCTCATTATCATTATGTTAGAGAATGGGACTTTCTAATTAAGATGAATAGTGGACATTCAGAATAGATAAAAGGAGATAACTCTTCACACAGCATTTTGTTAAACTTGAAAATTTACCAAGATTAATTTTTTAAAAGTATATCTTTTAAGGTTGAGGCTTATTGTCAGACATCAATTTCAATCATTTTATAAGATCACTAGGTTAATTTATAAAAACTGAGGGTATCATTAACTATACATTACTTCACTATTACAAAATTTAAAGATTTCAGATATGAAAATATCAATCTTCTGAAAATATAAATGCAACTGAATTATACTATGAAACTAAAAACAAGCAGTTCTCTCTTTTGACGCAGGAAATGAAACTGTAATGTAAGCCCTAAAACAGGTTTACAACAATTCAAAAATCAAAGAACAAATCCTCGAGCCTTCAAAAACCTATAAAATCCCAGTCCTGCCAACAAATATCATGCAACTTAATACACTTCGCAACTTTCCCACTAAATTGTTTTGTTTCCTGGCTATGAAAATGTTGCCAACCCTTGTCTTAAATCTTCATTCTTCATGACAGGAAGCTGCTTTGCTGTAAAGCCAAAATACTGATCTGATCACTTTGAGAGAAAAGCAAGATATAAATCAATACATTGTTTAACAGGTAGTATAGCCTGGATGGAAATCATATGAACTAGTCAAGAAAAACAAAACAAAACAAAACAAACCATATTTTATATTATTTGGTGCTCAGACTGATTAGATATTGTACTGGAATTAAAACAGTTTCGTACCATACAGATGTGTTGTCAATGTAATACTTTAAAATTCCTTTAAATAATACATTCCATTCTATGAATTTTTCAATTACTTTGTCTTATCTCTTTACCTTCTACTTTCTGGTTTCTTTCTCTTGGACTCAGTATAATTAGGACTACCAGATCCGGACTGCAAAAATCCATCTAACCACTGACATGACAGCAAGAGATGCAGAAGATACTTGTTCCTAGCTATTATTGGTATATATGCAGCTCAGATCTAACAGCACTAGTTTAATGCATGTGACAAATTTCTTCCTGAAGATGTGGTTGGATTTTGCCATGGAAAAAATGTGCTGAGTTCAGAGAAATGAAACATGAGGTACTCTTGCCAAGGAGGGAGCAATACTAAGGAGCTCTGGTTTTGGATGACTGCCCCTCCCATCTATCATAGCAGAAGACCTTTTTTTGATTATGAATCTCACTTTGAATGTCTAAATATAGTCCTATATTATAACTACAGCTCAAAGGGAACATATATTATGCGATTATAAAGCAGAAAGCAAAGTTGACTTTTTGAAATAACCCATGTTGACTGCTTTATGGCATGATACATTTGGCATGAACACCAGCTAACCCTAACACCAGCTATTTGGGACAGTGGGTTTGTCCTCATCTTTCAGAGTTCAGCTGTATATGTAGTCTATGAATGTTGTTTTTGAAACAGTAGAACTCCTTCAAAATTGGATGATAGCTAAAACTAACATTTATTTTTGTATATTAAAGCATTCCCATTTCAGTTTGTTTTAACATGTGTACCTCAAGCAATATTTCTTCATGCTCCAAAAATGAAGAATTAGGGCAATTTGTTAAGTCTGCAGCAAGACATAAATAGGGAACAATGCAGCTTCAGAAATAGAAGAGGGCCTGCCTTTTGTAATACTTTATATGCATATATGTCTAAACAAACAATTTTATCCAAAAGTTTCATTTTCTCATGCTCACTTTAAAGACTCACTGAAAAGGATTATGCTTGTATGAGGTCAGAAGCACTTCCTGCAAATCATTTTTGAAAGATGTAGAGTCTGGATTTTTTAAAATATGTGTTTATATTAATATTATATAAATGTTAATATACATTTCCAGATATACTTGTATCCAAGGTTTGTGTTGTTGGCCAAGCCAGTTTTAGGAGTAGTATTTCCAGCACATCTGAAAAACACCAGCTTAAGAAATAGTAGTTTAGGTATTAATTCAGTTCTCAGACTTTCTTTTATACAGGTTGATTAGGAGTAATATTGCATTCATTTTCCATGTTGTGCTGCAGTGCTAAACACAAAATCGAATGGTGAGCTTGAGTGGTAGATGATTTTATGACCTACACTGCTGATACCATTATAGAGTCCTCTACTCCTCTGCTCACAACAGAATACCTTATTCCACCAGACTTGAAATTTTGGGCTTAGACAGCCTAGAACTTTGTTGCCTTTGAACTGACCTAAATACTACATTTAGGTCATCTACCACAATGTCCTACCTGTCAATGATTTCTTCAGCTTCAACTGCAACAATACACGAGCACACCATCGTTTTAAACTTAATGTAAACCGCTCCAAACTCGACTGCAGAAAATACGACTTTATCAACAGAGTGGTCAATGCCTGGAATGCACTACCTAACTCTGTGGTTTCTTCCCCAAACCCCAAAAACTTTAACCTTAGACTGTCTACAGTCGATCTCATAAGCGCACCACTGTGCCTACCGTCCCTGTCTTACTGTCCTATCGTCCAAATTTACCTGTACCTACTTTGCTTTTGTTTATGTTCATATCAATACCTGCTATCTTGTACATGTTTGACAAAATAAATAAATAAAATAAATAAATAAATAAACAATTCAGGCTTCATGATCTGGTGCAGCCTTGTCAACCTAGCCAGTTCTGGATATCTTGGACACTGGAGCTTGGGATGGGGTGGGGAACAAAATTGCACACTTGCAACCACCATCTTGTCACACCCTGATAGCACTAGTTCATCCTCAACCAATATGGCTACTTAAACTGTCTGAAGAATATTAGATTTGAAATGCAGTGCATCTTAACAGCACCAGGAACAGGGGTCTGATCTGGGACAATTTCTCTTCTGATGGTTTACAAAGAGTTCTCTAAAAACTTGGAACGCTATTCCCTTTTTTTCCACCCATGAAAATAGTAAATGCTTATTTGTCAGGTTGAGACTGATATTTATTGTCTTAATCGGCTTGTCAGCTCATTGTAAATAGCTCAGTGAGAGCCAAGGTAGCCCTGTAGTTAAGGTTTCAGACTAACAGCAGACAGATCAGAGTTCAAGTTCTATCTCCCACCATAGAAGCACACGGGGAGACTTTTCCCAACAGTAAATCTCAGAGAAGATCCTCTAGATCTCCTGAAGGAAAGGTGGGATATCAATGCCATAAATAATAAATTAGCTAAGGAATGTGTTACGTATTGTAAATAGTTACTGAAACCAAGAGTTGAAGTCTTCCCTCAGGTCCACTGTTTAAGCAGGAGAATTGCTTTAAACCAGTGGTTCTCAACCTGGGGGTCAGGACCCCTTTGGGAGTTGAACGACCGTTTCACAGGGATTGCCTAAGACCATTGGAAAAGACAAATTTCCCATGGTGTTAGGTTACTAGACAAACTGCAGCATCTCGGCATGCTTTCGCCTCGATCCTTTCCTTTTTGAACGAAAGCTTCCAAAAACTCTGATTGGATTGAGGCCGCTCGGTTTCTTTTAGCACGTGCGCAGCAGCGATGCTGTTGCAAAAGTTTTCTTCCTTTATCATAAAACAAACCTGAATAGAACAGGTTTCTTCCTTTTGATAATCTTACTGTGCTAAATGAAACAAATGCTTACAAGATTAAAATAAAGGTTAACTATGGAACAAAATGTGTGGTATCTATATTGGCTATAATTGGAACAAAATGTGTGGTATCTATATTGGTTATAATTCCTTAATATTCATTTGGTATTTTTAAAATGCCACTAGGTGTCTCTTAGCCATAAAAAATTCTAAACTAAAATTATTTTTAAAATTAATTCTGATACCAGCTTGACATGGTGTGCTCACACAATATGACTAGGAGATACAAATGAAGTAAAAATGAAGTAAAAATTGAAGTAATATAAACAAATTGTTGTTGTTTTATTGCAGGTGTTTCCCAATTATGATATAGTTATCTAGAAAATAAAAATAATACAAAATTTGGTTTTTATCTATTGAGGAAGCTACTTCCTAGTTCAGCAAAGTCTCAGCCTGAAGATGCAGCCTTTATCATCCTTTCTGATCTAGGTTTTAAGCATTTCCACCTTTTAACGGTTAAATGTTTTCCCTTCTAAGTCTGAATTAGCCCACAGCTAATTCAGACAGTTCTTATTTAATTCCCCCTGCCTCGGTAACCATTCTAACTTAGAATGGCACTGAATGACAACTTGTAGTGGCTGCAGTGATGATCCACTTAACTGACTTGCAATTATGATGCTTCTGATGTCCTAAGGTCACGTGATTTGCAATTTCACTGCCAACTTCCAACATGCAAAATCAATGGGAAAGCCAGCAGGAGGTTGCAAAGGGTGAACACCTAACATCACCCCTAACGAACGTGCAGGATTAACTTAATGACAGCAACCTAGGAAGTCAGCAATCTGTGACATTATGGTTTATTATATTGCTAAGCGACAGGGTTGCCCATTCCAATTATTGTCATTAAGCAAAGGCTACCTGTAAAAAAACAGTAGTAATATAAGAACAACAATTTCAGTGCAGTCCTACATTGAGCCTAAACAAAAGAGAATCAGAATTTATTTCTAAGACACAGATTTAAAAAAAAACCCAGCATACTAGTCTTTGCTGTTACATACCAAGTACTGAAAAACTCAGAAATCAGAAAACAATTATATTTCCTTAATGATTAGTGCAGCATTTATATTTAAGCATACACTAATAAAAGTTCTTTAAAAAATAAATTATTAAATACACTCCATGACAGCAACACAACTGAGGTTAAACAAAGAGACTCCTTTGTTTGACAAAGAGGAATAATGAGTGAAGACTTTGTTTCCCACCACCCTGCATATGCTGTTTGTCCTAGAAAGCCTGATAAAAATCCCAAGATGCAGTCTCCAACAATTCTGACATTTTAAATAATAGCTGAGCTTGCTGAGAATGTTTTTCTTTCATGAAATAAACTCCTTTCGTTCACAGCTGGTTATCAGAGCTGAGGTCAGTTGCTGATTGAAAGAATAAAAGACCAGACTTCGTAGAATGATATTATTCCGTAATACTGCTATCGGTGTCCTTGCAACTACATTAGAACTTTATCTTTTTTGGATTCAGGCAATTAGTTTTGCTATACTAGGAGTTAAATTGCCCAGATGCTTAAGTTATTTAACTTGGATATATAGAGCTATGTAGGCGAGAGCAGATAATTAAACAGTATTGGAATAGTTTCAAAAACCCAGATTTGCCATTACTTCAAACACTATATTAACATCCACAATCTTGATACAATTTTAATTTTACTATAAATGTTTACCAACTTGTTCT
>JANHGD010005978.1:69991-82043 GCA_027560375.1 Imantodes cenchoa
AAACAGCACAACGGGCAAACTGGAAGTGCATTTTCTGAACTTCCAGTTTGTCCATTGTGCTGGTTTTTTCACTCTGGGGCTTCAGGAAGCTTCCCTGAACAGCACAACAGCAAACCGGAAGTGCATTTTTCCAAACTTCGAGTTTGCCCGTAGGGCAGTTATTTACACTCTGGGGCTTCAGGGAAGCTTCCCTGAAGCATCTGGAGGGTGAAACGGCATTCCTCAAGGTCGAAAATGAGCTAGCTGGCGTGCGCATGCGCACTGGAGCTGACAGAGGGCAACATCTCGCGTACCCTCCGATATGGCTCCTTGTGCCACCTGTGGCATGCGTGCCATAGGTTCGCCATCATGACCCTATAGTGACCCCGGTCAAGCTGGACAGGTCAATTTGCCTCTGCGCTGACTGTAAGTGCAGTCTTAATAAGGCCCTTCAGTAGAGCACCTATCCAGTTCCTGTGTTTCAGGATCTGCTGCACTCCCTGGGTCCAGGAAAGATTTTTGCAAAACTCGATCTTGTGCAGGCCTACCAACAGCTGCCTGTAGATGGTGCCACTGCGGAGGCCCACACTATTGTGACCCACAGGAGTGCGTTTAGATGTACACGGCTCCAGTTCAGAATTAGCATAATCCCCGGACTGTTCCTCTTCTCAGCATGAATGCCATTGGCAGTTGGACAGAGAATTTTTTTCCTAACAAGAACATCCACCTGCACAAATTACAGAGCAATGTTGGATGTCAGGAAAATACCAGCATATGGCTTGGAACCATGAGTGATGGCATGTGTTGGCCAGTAATTTTTAGGGGGAGAGTTACAATTTGATCTGAATCACAATAAGTTCAGCTGTTTTAGCTGTAAATCACTGTGACAGACATCAGATTTAACATGCACTCTTATTTGAATTCAGCATTATAAGGATAAACTTGGCGTGTGACTATGTTTCTTTGCCATTTAATGGAATCAACAGCCAGTAAGAGAGCGAAAAAAGATTATTTCTGTTCTGTTTTTTAAATCTTACTATCTGTCAACGGCTATACAATCTATTAAAACAAATAGCAATTATAAATTTTTAAAAAGATGATTAAATCATAATAACATGAAAGAAAAATGGATGCAAGCATGTTTCAGTGTATAATTCTAAACAGCTAAACTGCAGATCTATGGATTAGTTTAAAATATGACAAATATTTGAAAATATCATTTGTTATCTTGTTATTCTTGTCATTAGAAAAGAATTAAGCAACCTAGCAAGAAAAAGCAACAGTATAAATTCTATCTCTTTCAATATGGTGGAAAAGAGGAAAAGCAGACACCCAACAGAAGCTTGGAAAGATCACCTGGTACCTTGAAATTCACTAGGTGACTCTTAGCTCAATCTATCTCTCTTGGAATGAAGGGCAATCTGTATGTTAGCCATGATAAATTCCTGGACTTAGTATGGGATATTCTGTACATCTGAAGAATACTGGATTCTTTCTGTAATGCATAAGAGTTGGCATCTTCACTTTTTCCAACCTTTATTATCAATCCAGGATCAAGAGCCAATTAGCTGTCATCTTTGTTTACTTAGCCTTGATGAATATGCTCTCATATTTGTCAACCGTACTGTATATATACTAAGGATGCTTTTCATACATTTCATCTTGGCACTGCCACATACAACCACTGATCTTCTCTTGATGTTGCCATTTTGACCTTTGATGTTCTCTAGAATGAAAACTGGCAGTGCCAGCTGTTTTCTGTTTGAGGCTGAGTAGAGAAAATGAAGTTGTGGTGCCAATTGTTTTGTTGGAATTGGCTGATTGAAATGCAGACTTTTCTTTACTTCTTCTCATCAATGAAACGGTTAAGATGTTCACACTCAAAGCATGGAAAGTTGTACCCGTCAAGGTGTGCCATGTTGTTTTTGTAATATATCAAAGGAATTAAGTACTAAATCAGTTCTATTCTAATTACAGTGCTGCTGTGGTGCCAGCAAACTCAAGTAATCTTTATTTGTTTGTGGTAACTAATGATTTCCTCTTATTAATGCCTTATATGTCCCCTGAACTGTTCTGGATTGGAAGACACTTGTTTTGTTTATTTCAAAACACTCAGTGATAGCTGTGCACAGAATTAATATTTATATTGAAGAAATAAACAATATTTACATGTTACCAGGTTTTTAAAATTGCAGGAGCAAGCATAAATTGAGGGACATTATGTACTGTAGAAAACAGGTTTTTTTCCCATGTTTATGATAGTTATAACTTTTTTTCAAATTTAAAAATTTAAGTTCTTCAAATATACTCAGAAAAAGAGGGGGTTGTGAATGATGCTAGAGCACATGCAAAGAAAACATAATTTTTTGCTATACAAGCTTCCTCATGTGAATCTTTACTGCAATGTACATTTAAAGCTTTAAAGTGATTTGAGCAAAATCACGGGAATTGAGCTATGTACTTAAGTGGATTTCTGTTTGGGTGCCAAGACTAACTCACTAGTGAACTTCCTTTCTGTCTCTGAGGTATAACTTTGAGTACAAGAAACCAGTGTAGTTGTGGCTGTCAGATTTTTTTTTTGGTTTGGTGCTATAAATGCTAAATGAGATAATGATAAACACCTGCTTGCACAAAAGCTGAATGGAAGGCATCATTTCATATGGTGACAATAGTGTTGTGGGCAAGATTTTGAACTAATTACCTAGAAACAAAAGCCTTATTCAAAAGTAAGCAAGCCAGGGGTCTCCAATTTTGGTAATGGCAATCTCCCTGAAATCAAGGGGAGGAAATCACCTGTAGGAACTTTACTTCTATTAAAACAAACATGCAGAGCAACTACACGATGATGTTTTTAGTCTTCAGACTCTTATCCTTCTAACTCAGGGCTGTCAAACTCCCGGCCATGGGCTGGATGCGTCACGTGCTGGCCACGCCTACGCCCACGCCCAGTTTAGCGAAGGGGAAAAAAGTCCCGATACATCATGTGACACTGCCGTGACAACGTGAGTTTGACATCCCTGTTCTAACTGATTGATAAGCAAACTTTTCTTTAAATCCTGATCATTTGGGGATATAAGCATACTCTTTAAAGTCAGGGCAAGGAAATGCATCAGAGCATCCAAATTAATATCTATATATGGCTAGCCCTAGTGTTTTTTCCCCCAAGGAGAATATCCAAGCTGCTTGCTTTTCTCTAGTTATTGTTTTGAATAAAACACAAGGCAACTTTTAGATCAGACCTGAAGGCAAATCATGAGTTCCTTTATGGTGGCCCTTAGAACTTCTTGTGGTCATAATTTCTGAAAATTGGGGATTTTCTGCAATCATTTCTAAATGACTTTCTGTCATTCAGAGGTGGAGAATGGCTGAGAAATATACTATAAAACAAGAATATCACTATTTTACAGCAACTTTTCCAATCTACAATTTTTGTCCACATATAGACCAGGGATGAAATTCAATTTTTTCCCCTACTGGTTCTGTGGGCATGGCAGGGAAAGGATAATGCAAAATCCCCATTCCCACCCCACTCTGGGGCCAGCCAAAGGTGGTATTTGCCGGTTCTCTGAACTACTCAAAATTTCCACCACCAGTTCTCCAGAACCTGCTAGAACCTGCTGAATTTCACCCCTGATAGGGACCATCCAATGTAGACCCACCCAGAAATATTTAAACACAGATCTTGACCACCAAAAGACTGCCCACCTCTTTCTCATACAAATGGTTTGCAAAGTTTCCATTCCCTTGTCTAGAAAAGATGAAGTGTATCATATTTGTTGCAAACCATTTGTATTTACCCAGGCTGATCAGTTTGCATGGGAAAATATATGCATGCTGAACTGGTTTCAAATATCACTTGCTGAGCGCCTTTGAATGGTTCCTGAACATGTAGTCTTTAACTGAGGACTAACTGTAGCATAAATAGCTTAGTAAAGAAATGATTAAAGACCAATATCTAAAAAGCCATCTCAACGAAAATGGAAAATTCTTGCTTATTACATTATAGTAAGGAGAATAGCTTTCGGCTCACTAGCAAAATAAACATCTTTGGAGATCAACAGTGAAAACAACCTGAGGATAGTGCAATAGATAGATAGATAGATAGATAGATAGAGTGAGTGAGAGAGAGAGAGAGTGAGAGATTATAGATAGATGATAGATAAATAGAATAGAGCTGGAAGGGACCTTCAAGGTTTTTTAGTCCAATCTGAGGACTAAAGTGACTCTACACTATTTCAGACAAGTGACTGTTCAGTTTCTTCTTTAAAACCTCCAGTGATGAACCACCTGCAACTTCTGAAGGCAAGCTATTCCACTGTTAATTGTTCTCACTGTTAGGAAGTTTCTCCTTAATTTCAGGTTGCTTCTTTCCTTGATTAGTTTCCAACTATTGTTTCTTGTCCTTCCCTCTGGTGCTTTGGAAAATAAGTTGACTCCTTCCTCTTTGTGGCAATCTCTCAAATACTGGAATACTGCTATCATGCCTTACACCACCACCCCCGCCAGTCCTTCTTTTCCCTGAGTTAGCCAAACCCAAATCCTACAGCCGTTTTTCATATGTTTTTGTTTCCAGGCCTTTAATCATCTTAGTTGCTCTTCTTTCCACTTTTTCCAAAGTCTCAACATATTTTTTGTAATGTGGTGACCAAAACGGATGCAGTATTCTAGGTGTATAACTATATTGGGGTATAGATCAGCTACATGGATTAATGGGATGAAATCTATTACAAAGGAAATTATACTTTACACAAGCAACTCATTTGAGAAACAATGTGGTCTGCAAGGACATTCTATACACAAAAAGACATTTGATATTTGACATTCCTGTTTGCCAGTAGAGTCACTTTATACTCCTTATTAAAGAATGTACATGATGACTTTCCATTTTCATCCTGAATTCTTGTTGACAGGCTGGCCTTCCTTAAGGTTTAACTTAGCTTGTCTCTTTTATTTATTTCTGTAGAGCTGGCTCATTTGATACATTTCTGCTTAATTCCAGAAAAATCAATTGAGCAATGCTGATGTATAGCAGCTGAAAGTGTGGTTCTTTTATTTTTGGTTTTTATTACTCTAATGAAGATTGAATCTGAATGGAAGTTCAGATGCTGAAAATATCTAAGAATGGGGGAGGAGAGAACTGATTAAAGTTTTATTTGCTGATACTCCTCACCAATTTATGTCCAAATGTTAGACTGCTAATTAATGACTGCTCATGAAATGCCATGTGTCAGCAATGAATCACTTACCTTTGTTGTACCTCAATAGTATACAGCTAATGAAGTAGGACAAGGCATATAATTAAAAACTAAATTAGCTTTATTGTAACATTCAGTTATGCCTACATCCAATTGGTAGCATAAATGAAACAACTTTATTTCTTGGTATTTTAATTTAAAAGTAGGAAGAAAATTATGGATGGCTAAAACTAAAATTGATTGTTTTATAAGATGATGGAAAAAAACCATCAAAGTGGAAATAAACAATCTACTCTGATATTTTAAAAATATAAAGGAAGTCCCAAAGGTGCTTTTCAGAAGGCAACTGGACTTTGTTTTTCCTTGAAGACATTTCGCTTCTCATCCAAGAAGCTTCTTCAGTTCACACAAAGGGAGTCTCTTCTGTGTTCTGTACTAAATTGATATAAATTATTATAAAAATTGAGATATTTAAGTATGGAGCTAAGATCTTGATTTAGACATTTTTATTGATTTAGACAAATATTAATTATTCATAATTAATGCATTAATGTTAACACATATGTACCTCAATTACACATTTATAATATTAGGGTCTATTCTTCTAGATTTAAGGTAGTGTTAGGGGATAGTATGGAGATGACATTGATCACCCTTGTGGATGACATTTTGAGGGCTTGGGATGGAAAGAGTTAAATTATCCTGGGCCTCATGCATCTCTTAGTAGCTTTCAATACCATCAATCATGGTTTTCTTCTGAATTGCTTGTGGGGATTGGAGGTGGAAGGCACTGTTTTACAATGGTTCTCTTCCTTACACTGTGGCTAGTACCAGTTAGTGCTAATGGGAGGAAGAATCCAGCCCTAGGCTCTTACAGTGGGGAACATCCCGGGTTCTGATCTCTTACCACTCCCTTTTAAACTGCAGGTTTAGGAACAGCGTGAGATGCAGTGTCCTTTGTATGCAATGATAGGCAATTGTACATCTCCACTCCTAGCCAGACAGGTGGTATCATTTCAGTGATGATCCAGTGTCTGGAGACTGTGAAGCCTTGGATAGGGAGTAACTGGCTACAGTTCAATTCTAGCATAATGGAATGTTTTTGGGGTTTTGGATCCCTGGGACTTTTGATGGATTATCTTTTACTCTCATTGGAGTAGCACTTATCCAGACAGAGCTGCTGTTGAATTTGGAAGTCCTCCCTGAGTCCTTAAAGAGCAGCTAGCAGCCATGATTAGGGGGACCTTTGCGCAGATATGTCTTATGTGCCATATGCACCCATTCCTGGATTAAAAGACCTTGCTTTGGTCACTTCCCAGTTGGACTATTTCAATGCACTCTTCTTGGCACTATAAGAGCTGTGATGGCACTGTGGTTAGAATACAAAATTCCAGGCTAATTTTGCTGATTGCCAGTAGTTCGATTCTCATGCTCAAGGTTGACTCAGCCTTCCATCCTTCCAAGGTCTGTAAAATGAGGACCTAGATTGTTGGGGAAAATATGTTGACTCTGTAAACTGCTTAGAGAAGATTATAAAGCAGTGGTCCCCAATCCCCGGGCCACAGACCAGTACTGGTCCATGGATCAATTGGTACTGGGCTGCACAAGAAATATTTAAATATTTAATTATTGGGACGTGGGTCATCTGTGAGGAAGCATGCAAAGGGACCCATCGGGAAGGCTTTGCGGGTGGAGCGGCCAGCTGGACCAAAGCAGCGCGCAGCTCTCCAAGGCCGGCTGCTTTGCAAACTGCAGCAGGGACGGGCCAGCAGTGGGCGGGCGGCGCACAGTCTGGCGAGCCTCTGGGCTTCCCCGGACCGGCTGCCCTTTCAGCAGGAGCGCGCTCTCCACGTTGGGGCTCGCCAAGGGCCGCCTGTCCAGCCAGAGCACATGTGCGCCCTTGGCGAGCCGGCTCAGCAGTAGTGGTCATGGCCTCTCGTCCCATTGGCGGGCACACCAACATGCAGAAGCCTTATCTGACGGTTCAACTCCCCCGGGCTGCAGTAAAATTGTCAAGCATTGACCGGTCCGCGGTGATAAAAAGGTTGGGGACCCCTGCTATAAAGCACTGTGAAGCAGTATGTAAGTCTAAGTGCTATTGCTAAGTGCTATTGGGGCTGCCCTTGAAAAATTAAGAACCACCTCTCAGTTTACCTAGATGCTGTGGAAACTGACCTACTGCTGTGGAAACTGACCTGGGTTCTAGTTTCTTTCTGAGTGCAATTCAAAGAGCTTTAAATACTTATCAGGGACAGGATAAGATTATTTGAGGGACCATCTTCTCCTAAGGTATTTGTCCATTCCACTAGATCTGATAGAGTTGGCACACTGCAGATACCTTCCCATAAATGTTGCTTTCTAGTAGAATCTTGAAAGCATGCCCTTTCTGTAGTAGCCCTTGCCCTATGGAATATCCTCAACTTCTTAAATTTCCAGAAATTCATCTACAACTGGCTTTCCCTCACTCCCTGGCAGTGCAAAGATAGAGCTTGGGAGACTGTATACTGGATGGATGTAGTTGGACTTAACACCTGACTTTTCTTGTTTTTCTTGTTGCATTTTTATTATTGTCTTTAGCTACCTAGAGATGCGTGTTACAAGATTGGTGGTCATATAAAACTTTTTAAGTAAGTAAAAAATAAAACTAAACATGGATTACATTTGCTGCTATGTAACGTTTAGTAAAAGACAAAATATTTTTGGGATATGGGATATATTTTGGGAAGTGCAAGATTGTTAAAGCTAATAACAACCATTGGTTAAAAAACTTCGTAGCCTTAATGATAATGTGATTAAATACAAAAAACAAATGTACAATAGTTCGCATTAATTTCAATAGGAACAGTTTATGCATATTTACAATTCATCTAGTGAGATAGATATTCAGGTATTTTGTTCTGTTCCCCACTGCTAGCCTTTCATTGTCTCTCCAATTACTTTGCTTTTGCATAATCTTTCACATATACTTCAAATCTTTGCTATGCTGTGAAGTCTGAAATTTCCAAAATGATTACAAATAATTCTTGGTTCAACAATAAGCAACAATGCAAATAATTTCACAAACACTGCTATTAACTACTTTTGCAGCCCACCTGCCTATTTTTTACATCAGTGGCCTGGGTAGGAAAGTCAAAGAGAAAGCAAAATTATCCTCTCATTCTCCAGAGTGAATTTGAAGTTTCTACATGCAGTACAAGGTAAGACTGGCAAACGAAGTATATCCAAAAGCAAATTCATATGGTATCAAGTTTTAATATGTTTTTGAGATGTTTGAACAACATTGTTCCTTTCAATAGAAGGATCTGACCTTTTCAGAACATAACTATGTGCATCTTGATTACAAGATCAAGGAACTCTTGGATACAGAGGACATACAGTATTCTATGTATTGCCTGCATTTTTCTACAGTTTATCAACAGGCCTAATCTGAATTCTAGCTGAGGTTTCAGATAAATGAGGTTTGTTTTCTTCTATTTTGCTTCAGGTTTTTTATCTTCTCAAAAAACTTTTCAATCAATCAGGGAACTATGCAAAGGCTATCTGTCCCCAACTATGCCTATAGTACTTTGTCACTTGTTTACCCTGTTGAAATTAAGCTTCCATAGTGATGTGCTGACTGCAGCTTTTTGTTTTTGTAATCCTTTTGTGTGATCTCTAATTACATTATGAGATTGGACAGTTCAGTAATGACAAACCGGAGAATAATTTCTCTTGTTGACATTTGCTATTCCATGGCATGGTTTTGTTATGTTTTGCTGAGTTTATGCCATTAAGTTACATCTGTGGGGCCATGGATACCTATCTTTCATCCAAGCAATGAGATGGTAACAGCCTATATTCAATGAATTCCTCTTTCAGTCACTCAGAATCAATTTGGGCTGCCCAGACATCTAGATTTAATGGAATATAAGAAGCAAGATGCATGTTTAATATATTAAGAAAACAAAGATGGCAAGAAACAGATTTGATGCTATGAATTAACTTTGGTATTGTAGAGAAAATTCTCAAATTCCAAATCGAAATATACTCACTTTAAAAACCCACTATAATGAATTCTAGAAATGCTTGTTAAGACAGTACTTTTTTTTCAAATCAAGTAATTTGGTTTGTTCTTAAAAATACCTGCAGTAGTATGTTAGCTTTAGGATGGGAATCCAGCAACACCAAATTTTGTCCATAGCCAACTTCTAATTTTCTAATCTTATATTTTCTTTCATTTGTCACATTTTATTTGTGCTGACATAAAATTAAACAATTGAAACCAATGCTTTTGAATTAAAGTTATATATAGAGTACCCAGCATTCCCTGATAGGTGACAAGACCTAGTGAACCATGACTGATCTTAAAAAATTAAAAAAGACAAATATAATGGGAAACATCTAGGATTAACAGGACAGTAGGATAGATTGGGAAGTTGAAGAAATCTTCCAGAAGAAAATGAAAAGCCATTTCCATGGTCTTGCTAAGAGAATTAAAACAATACATGTACACCCAACAATTGGGTTCAGTTTGGAGACCCAATGTTATTATCTAGTATATGATAAATTAATACTGAAAAAGACTTTATAAATCATCTCCAAATGAAATACATAGAATACCAACCATATTCCACTCTATATGGTTTATAATATAAACCATTCCTTTGGCGAATGGTTTATATTATATAGCTGATCCTCATCCACTGTGTGTTCTATGAATCCAGACATTGCAATTTATAAACTAAAACTGCATAGTAAACCATAACCATGTTTTAGTTTATAAATTACAATGGCTTCATTCATAGAATGTAATGCAACACTCCAATATTGGGGGTGAGGGTGGATGATACTGGTATTCTGTTCTATGAATTATGTCATATCTGGAAGCCTATGTAAATAAGACTAGAAATATTACACCTTGATACACCAAACACTCCTCTGTGAACATGTGTCAGATGCCTTCTAGATAGAAACAGTATTTGATGTCTTGAGTCTTTAATCTTAATTCTTTGTGTGACTTGCTTTTCTCATTACTCAGAACTCATCTTAGATTGTGTATATTTGGAGATGAGCTTTATTTATTCTTTGACTAGAGAAGGGAGAAAGGGTGCAGTATTCCACAATATGTGGGTTGTCACAGAGAAATGTCTCTTGTGAATCCCAGCTCACTGCATGTACCCTCCTTGAGAGACTATTAAAGTATTCTGGGAGGTCAATCTCTATACAAAATTATGGTGGCATAAAACTGTATTTTTTAAAAATTCTTTTAATTTACCTGTCTTCATAGAGATTATGAATAGCTTTATAGCTATAAAACAAAATATAAAAAGAAGACAGGTGACCAGAAGCCTAAAATCCAAAAGATAAGCCACCCTCATTCTAACCCAGAGTCCAGGAGAACAACCAAATCTTAAGCATTTTGTAAGTTGTCAGAATGGAATGAATTTCTAGGGAATATAATTTCTCAGTGCAGGAGACATCACTGAGAAGGCATGTCCTAGAGTGTATGTTAGTTGACCTAATTGGAGGATGGAAATATATGAAGACAGATAGTCCCTCAGATAACCAGTGCCTATGCTATTTATGTGGTAAGTAAGTAAGTAAGTAAGTAAGTAAGTAAATAAATAAATAAATAAATAAATAAATAAATAAATAAATAAATAAATGTAATATGTATGTTCATGACTTTGATCCTACTTTTAAACTTTCTAAACTGGTGGGCACCATCATGACTAGTGAAATAAATCCTGTTGTCCCAAACTTTATTTTGTAAAGTACTTTATTTAATCAGCTGTGAATTTCCTCATGTTTAACTTGTTAATTCTGGGCTATTTTATATCCCCAAATACCTGTATCTGAACTAAAGGGCACTGAAGGGTATAACTGATTCATTTATTTTTATTTATTTGATATATCAATAAATTACTTCACTATACAATGGATATATGAGTTGATAATGCAAATTAAAAACACTAGAGAAAGAGAATACAATTAATCCATCATAGTAGTACAATAAAAAAGGAATATCACTCATCAACATAAAAACAGAGGCAACATTAAAAACATTTCCAAAAAGCAATTAATTGAACCATATATTCTTCACTGAATATCTTCAATTCACTATAGAAAAGAATTAGATTCATATTCCAAGAGAAAGAATTCCATGACCAGTTTTTCCTAAGATTATGGATTTTCCTGAAACTCAACAGGAAAACTAGCAATACTAAACTGCAAGGGACGATCTGTACTATTCAGTTAAAGAAAGTACAAGAAGATTCCAAGTTGAAATTTGATGTGAAATTCCATCTGACAAAGCAGTAGTAACATTTAATTAGTTTATCAATTTAATAACTGAACATTTCAACCAGCACAGTACAAAGTAGTCACTAAGCATAACCAACTAAATGAATAAATCAAACATTTTGATCTTCAGATTTTATTTCCTAATAATATTCCACAAGCTAATTGACAACAGTTGATTAAAAACAATCAGCACAATAGAACAGGTGAAACAATCTTCTTTTTGCTAGCAAATTAATTTCTATTCTCCTGATCTTTCTTTGGCTCCCTCCCACCCTACAGTGCCTTATGGCTCTCTGAAATACCTCCTTAATCTTAGAGACAAAGGATATTTGCGATTATTAATTGTAAATTAATATGAAACATAAAATATATTTGGCATTGCATGATACATTCTGGCCCATGAGTTGTATTTTTTCCAGTTTGTATATGTATGTTAATATTATATATAGCTACATTCTGAATCTTATTCTGGAATTATTTCTAGAAATATTATTTGATTGGTTTGCACTGATGGATAAATAAACACATTAAGCACAGTCCACGGACCTGTCCGCTCCCACAGAGAGGGCCTCCTCAGGGTGCCGTCTGCTAGACAA
>JANHGD010005980.1:0-10740 GCA_027560375.1 Imantodes cenchoa
TTCCTGTATAAGAAATGCACTCTGATTGGTGGTCAGACTCCCAGGGGCATGCTGGGGCAACTCTTGTGGGCTGTCCCTGGCTTGGCTGATGTAATCTTCCCAGGTGTCATGTGATAAGCTAGGCAGAGAGCTCATCCTGTCATTGTTATGTAGAATAGACTGCCCATTGGCAAAGATGGGGGGGATGAGTGAGTTTGCTGTGGTCTAAATGATCCATTGACAAAGGTGGGGATTACCAATGAGTCCCCTCCTTCCCAAAAGCATGTTTCTTGGGATATTCCATATAATATCCTGGCTTCTTTAATATTTCCAAGGAGATTTCATATTTCTAGGAGAGGGGTGGATGCTAACTTTCTACACAGCTATATGATTCTACTTTGAGTGGGGAGTGTGAAGTGCATGTTTAAAGTTTGATTGCGTACAGTGTCTTGATTCTGGCTGTTTTTGAATTCCCATTGTCTATAAGCAAGCAGATTCCTACCCAAAAAAAAGTGTGATGCTCCAGAATTTATGAGCTCTTATGTTTAAATAAATGGCAACATTGTAAAGCTCTCCCGATCTTCACGCACTTAAAAAATTAAAGTACTATCACATAGTTCATTGAGTGCTTCTTTGTTCAGAAATAAATTTCATAAAGTTCATAGCACTTTGTACTTAAGAATAAAAGAGGCATGATCTCAGATTCTTGCATTCACTATTGAAACAAATTACAAACAAATCCTTTGATAGATGTGGGCTGATTTGTAGGGAGAGTGGCAGGAAGAAAAAGATTAAATTCAACAAATCCATTTAAGGGAGGGCTGTTTAGTTTGATGGTAATTAAAAGAGCATATAGAACAGCATGCTACATATTTCATAATGTCATCTCAGTCTATGAGTCTCAGAAATGAAGAAGATTAGAAGGAAGATTTTCTTATGTTTCATGGTTTGTAAAGGGGAGTCAGTAATAGGACAAGGATAAAGAAAAGCCATTTTCTAAGTCAACGTTAAATCTGTTCACAGGCGCTGATTGATCACATACAACAGAATATGAGTAATGAATGGGAAGTTGTCTATTTGAGGAGTACAAAAATAGCTTTCAGACTGAAAAATGTCCATATGCTGTATCTGCAAAGTGTGAATAGAGAGACAAGGAGTGGGATTAGCCATTGAAGTGATTCATGATGGCACAAAGAAAAGTAAATTGTTTGCCCGATGTATTCTTAATGAACAGTTCTTCAATCTGTACATCAATACATAGGTAATTCTTCTGTAGATGGCATATTTTGATCACTTCAATATTTTGCATCCAAGGTCTAGCTCTAGCTAAATTTTACCTATTTTTTCCTTGTGAATGATAAAAAATTCCAAATTTGTTCAAAATCATCTTGAGAAATTATATACAAGAGCAGCTACTTATACAGAAAGATTTTTTTTTTGTGGTGCAAAATATTTTTTTAAAAAGCAAAGTGTAAAAAAGATCAGAGCAAATGTCACTGTAGGACAAGTAGGGGCAAACTCAAAACAGGAATCAATTAAGAATCTCTACATAGCCACAAATGAACACAAGCTTTGAATTCTCTTCACCCTTATAGAGTACCAAAATAGTGTTAACTCTTAGTTGACTAGATTCCTGTAGCAATAAATTAGTTTAACTGGAACTTCACATGTGTTCCTGGTGTTTTATACCTGACAGTCATTATAGAAACAATGTTCGTGTACGGGCAATGCCAAGGTTCTTGCTGTCTCTTCTGCTAGTTGCTTGCTCTTGAACCAGATTTAATATATGTCTGATTTATATTATGATGAAAGCCACCCAGAGTCATTTGATATAAAATGTGCAGCAAATAAACTCAATAAATAAATAAATAATCCATCCATCCAATGGAGATTTTCTGAAAGTATACAAATATTATTTTTACCAATTATATATACTAAAGATGGTATATATTTTCATAAATATATACCAATTACATACAATAGTATCTGTTAGAATTAGAAATATTTACCTGTCAGTTTAGAATAGCTTGTATCACCTTCCCAGGTCAATATTAATGTGTTGTTGCATTGCAATTGGCAATAAACTTTGTTAGTTCTTGGAGAACAGAGCACTTATTCTTCTTGGCCTCTGCTTCTCTAATATATCTCCTTAACCTGGTAGCCAGGACTGTGAGCCTTTGTTTAGCAGTCTTTAGGACTTGTAATGGAGTCATTATAAGCCTTTCCTTAGGTGCCTTCCAAGCAGGCTAGTAGACAGATGAGTGCTACAGAATGTGGCCAGGTGGGAAATGGGTGCTGCAGCTTTGTGTTAGTGCAGCTGGATGTGGTAGGTGGTATGGTGTGAATGCTGCATGGCATGGGGATGCTATTGAGTGGTGGGCATGGTCAAGCGTGTATGAGTACCTATGCTTCATAGTGCAGGTGGTCGGGTGCTGTTGGTAGGCATGCACTACAGAGCATGAGAGACCCAGATTTTTTACTTTGTAGCAGGGCTCACCAGGAGAAAAAGCAGTGGGAAGTGGAGCAACTTACAACCTTACCTACAAGCTTCTCCATTGACACTGCTTATGGAACGTCACCAGGAAAGGTTGCAAATGTGACAGTGGAATATGCAACCATTATAAGTGTGAGCTGGTTGCCGAGCACCCAAAATAGGATCATGTGATCATGGGGACATTGTAGAGGCTGCAACTTTGTGAGCAAATCATAAATGCCTCTAATTCAGCACCATTGTAATTTTGAATGGACAATTGTAAACTTGAAGACTACCTGTATTTAGGATGAATCTATAATGCAGGAGAAAGGAAGCTACCATCCTTTCTTCATCAATCAAGGTACCATAAGGAAGCTTCTTTGTAATTAATATGGAGGGAGGGAAGGAGGCAGGTATCAGGGGAATGTTGGTTTCTCCACTTTAGTTCAAACTTTTGTTTTGGAAAATAAATATGAAGTCTGAAATGCTTGTTTCATGAGCTAGACTTAGGAATAACTGAACACATATTTTAGGGGGATAATACAAAACAAACAGCAACAAAGAACTATGGACAGTTCTGCTTTGTAAGGACTACTCTAATCTTCCGTATGTTTTTTGGTAAATTTAAATGAGCACTACTCAGAGGGAAGCATTA
This sequence comes from Imantodes cenchoa, assembly GCA_027560375.1. Taxonomy (NCBI): domain Eukaryota; kingdom Metazoa; phylum Chordata; class Lepidosauria; order Squamata; family Dipsadidae; genus Imantodes; species Imantodes cenchoa. The sequence continues at coordinate 3,108 of JANHGD010005980.1, forward strand.
TCTCCTAACCTTAATTAACACGTACTGATCACTTCTCATCAGGATCTACGTATTAAAAAACATGTTCCCTAGGAATTAAAATCCTACAGTTCAGTATGAATGTTATGATTACATTTTTATTCCTTCCAAACCAAGTTTGGGTTCTCTTTGATTAACTTCTGTCTAACCAGGATCACTCTTTTAAAAATGTATAGAAGAGGAGCAGATTTGATATTGGCAAAGAAATAACAGGCTGGTAGCTGAAAAAATGTGTTGGTGATAAAAGGGAAGGGGGAGAAGGGATTTTTTTGTGTGGTTTTAATTTCATTTTTAAACTTTTTACTCTATGATTTGTACCATTTTCAACTAGCATTTGCAGTCTAACATTTTGTTTCAAACAGAAATAATGCAAATTAATCAAGTAAGTAATTAAAAGAGTATTAGAGAAAAGCATGAAAGCAGATTGTTTTGAAAGAATAACAATTATCTTTGGTGTTAGATATATTTTTTTAACACTAAACTTCTTCTCTTTACTTGTCCAGAGTTCTATTTGGAATCTATTTTTCCTGGATATTATTTGAATTCATTAGATCCTTAACTGACAGTTTTTGATGTACGTTCTTTTCTTTTTTTAGTGAATGATCAGGGGTAGTGGATAGTCCCTGTTATTAGCTTTATATTTAGACAATTGAATGTCATTGACAAAACCATATATTATTCTATGAATAGGCAAATATTAAACGACACAATAGGTAACATTATTTGGAAAATGCATTTATATCTTTATGACATTTATAGGCTGCTTTTATGCGGTAGGTACAACTTTAATAATGACGATACACAAAAATAAAGTGCTTTAATGGAGTTATAGAGCAGAAAGACAATTTCTATTTAATATTCTACTGGTAGTGTTTTATGTCAATAGCCATAGGATAATCTGGATCAAGTTAAGCACTTTTATTAACATATATAATGTAATGGATGAGATGGTATTATGCTTGTTTTCTTTTAATGTGTAACATTAATTTGTGCTATCATTAGCAACATGGAGTGCAGCAGAGATACATAAATCAACCATGTGGGAACCATGGTTCTTATTGCTTATATGAATAAAACTTTTGTGTTAAATAAGCTGATAGCTTGCCTGTGACAAAACACTTTTATTATCCATGAGAGGTAAGTATTCTTCCTCTTTCTTCAAATGAAAAGGGGTTTAAACATTAGCATAATACACTGAAACTATCTAGATATAAGTATGCCAACTTGTGCAATTTATTAATTCTTTGTTCCAGTACCAGAATTTTATGATCAGTAGGAATTAAAATTCTGGAAGAGATACTTTAACAGTTCAGAAGGGTTTCCCGCCCCTCCACCAATCTAGCAGTTTATGGGGGAAAATATGCAATTTTTAGAAAGCAAAATATTTTCTAAAGCAAAGCCTTAATTAGTTGACAAGAACAACTCAAACAGGAACAAAATGTGTAATGGGTTCATTTTTAAAACAGATGTAAACAGTAAGTAAATAGAAACATGGTAAAAATATATTATTTATGTGATATTGAACTACGGATTTTAAAAGCGTAAGTATTGATTGTATACAACATTTATGAAGCCAATTTCATTTTTCTGTATAAAGACTTTACTCTAGCTGTTACATCTTAAGAAAACCAATGTTTTAGCAATAAACATTACATATCTATCCCTTCCACTCCCAAAATGTCATTTCTTACCACTATGATCAGTCTACATGTTAAAATGTCTGTGGAGATTCTCAGTTATCCAGGTCATAGTTGTCTCAAAAGTGCTTTTTCAAAAGGCAACTGGACTGTTTTTTCCTTGAGGAAGAACAAAAAAGCATTTTGTTTCTCATCCAACCCCACCACCTAGTCTCAACTGTCAGTACCTATCTTTTATTCCCCTCCCCCATCACAACTAATGAAGTTTCTTGGATGAGAAACAAAATGTTTTATTCTTCTTCCTCAAAGAAAAAACAGTCAAGTTGCCTTTTGAAAAAGCACTTTTAAGACATACATGTTAAAATGCATCAGTTCGATATACAGCATGCAAGTCACCTTTAGAATGCCAAGTAATAGTCTATGATATACAAATATTGCAACATTTTATATTAATGTAAGGGGGTCTTAAGATTTCTTACTATTCTGTCTTGTGTCATCTGGCTATTCTGCTTGCTGTGATAACAAGTATAAATAAAAATAGAAAAGAAAAAGAAACAAAATATAATATATTGTTATAACAATTTAACAGATACAGTCCTAGATGTAGTTATCCAGTGTAAATATTGTACTTATATATTTATCCAGTGTAAATATATGTACTTATTCAAGTACATATATATTAATTTCTTCCCCTCCCCAAGATTTATTGGGTTTTATTTTTAAACATATATCAACATCAATACATAAACTATTTGGCCTCTAGGTATGGTTCATGTTAATATAAATAAACAGTCAATTGTTACATTAATCAAACTTATATAGTCCTAATATTAATGTACTTGATTATTTTAAAGTAGTTATTCAATATTTCAGTGTTTCATTCTAATATCAACGATCTTCTTGAACATACATAGCAATACCATCTCTCATCTTTCCATCTAATTATTACTTACTTTCAATTTATATAGAAATTATAACTACTAATATTCCCCCTAATTCTTATTTCTACCTCTATTCTGTCTTCTAGTCAGGTCACTCTTACTAATTCTAATGTTAAGACACATATTTATGTTAATACATAGTCCTTTATATAAAGGTGTGTATTCTTATAAGTACATATATATCAATTTCTAATATACGTATATAGCTATCATTCTTTTTAACTTATTGTATTTTATATAAATGAGTTCCATATTTTATTATGTTTGTCCAAATTTATGTCCATAGGCAATAGATGGATGTAGGGGAAAAGTGTAATAAGGCCTTCATTCCATTGAGTGAACGGGATTGTACATTTATTTTTCCAACATTTCAATATCATGGTTTTGGCCATAGTTTGGAAATGGAGAACCCATGAACATCGAAAAGTTGTCAGATTCCATATACTAGACATATAGTTCAAGAGAATATTATCCTGTGAAAAATGTCTCTTGTTTTGCATAATCATATTTATATAGCCCCCTATTTCTTAATTTGAAGCTAATGGCATCCTAGAATTTTCTGCAATTTGAGCAATAATATGGATAGCACTTGTTCTGGTCTCTTATTTACTATCTTTTACATTTTAAATTGTTATTCAAAGTTGTGCTTTTAGACGAGCATTTTCATATGCTTGCTGGAAATATAATCATCACCATTGCTAAAAGATAAATAAATATAAAATTATTTACCAGCACTTCTTTTGTTTGGGACATCAGTATCTAAATTTGTACTTTTCTAAGTTGAACTTATAAAATGAAATTAGAGTGTGGCTTTGAATTTGGATAAATGGTAATCCCAAATCCAGTTGATTTAATTCAGACAAATTCAGGAAACATCTAGACTTAAGTAGACCTTGTCCAAAGTATACCAAATTCCACTGAAATTTTCTCAAAACCTAATGTTCTGAACAATCACAGTGATAACAACATGTCTATAAAAATGGACACCTTTCTTGCCACATCTTTCATAAAAGGCAACCTCTATAATTAAGTGAGCATAAAAGGAGAGAAGAGATATAATTTTCTGAATGACTCATCAACATTTCTATTTTCAGAGGGATGGTTTCAAATTAAAGAACATCAGAGATGCATATTGTAGAAATATATTTCATGCCTTCTTTAGGTTCAGTTTTTATATTATTAAAACTAGAGGATTATATTATTTTTAAAATACTTCACGCTATATATTTAGGGCCAGTGTGCAAACTGTGTGTCATACAAGGCTGCAACTTGGGAGATTTGCAAGATTTGCAAGTAAAAAAAAAGCACAATTCAGATGAAATGTGTCGCTGAATAGAAAACTTGTTTCATGGCGAGAAGGCCAGAAATCTTCTTTGGTCACTGTCAGTTTCACCTACTCCATTGCAAAAGGTGCCCAACATGGTGTAATTGAAACACCTCATGCTGCAGAAGCTGATGAATCAACATTACAAACTTTGGTGTGCCAGCAGTTCACTGAGAATTGCTGATTCATTCAACCTCTGCTGGAGAGGTTGTAGGGGGAAAGGAACATATTTACACATGTGGTGGGATTATAAATATGTGCAAAAATTGTGGAAGATGGTGTTCAAGGAGATTGAAAAAATCATTGGAATAAAGGTAGAAGAGGCAAAACAAATAAAGATTTATTTAAAAAAAACCAAGCAAACTTTGGCGTGCCTATGATCCATGGAATGATATTGGGGGCAGAATATTCATCTCACTGTCTGGCAAATCTTATAACACATGTTGTGCATTCTTGTATTTTCTGATGCAACTTATGTGCTTTTATCTGTGTTCATAGTAGTGTGTAGTGTGTTTGTTTTTTGTGGATTTCTGGAATTTTCAATAACAAGGGCTTATATGCATATCCTCAATCAAAACTAACTAAATAAATAAATTGCGGTAATCATTTGAACACATTTAGTAGCACAAATATTTTACAAGAACAGCACTCAGAATTATTACGTTTGTTATTCTGAGCTGGAATGAACAGAATTTAAGGATTATGTGCACCTGGGTTGTCCAGGGTGATGGTTGAGGTCAAGAATATGATTGGGTATTTCGTGCATATAAAAAAAAAGAAAACGTCTAATACATTTCATTTTTGTATTTAATTGTGAAAAATAAATAACTTGTTTTAAACTTCTGTTATGTACCAAAGGAGTAAAGCTATGATTAATTTTAAGGATGTTGGCCAGAGGTGAGTTCCATTTACCTTCGCCACTGGTTCGCATTGCGATGTTTTGCGCCCAAGAGCTTTCTGCTCACAAGCGTATGCACGTCTCCTTGGGAAATTTTGGGCACAGACAGAATCGGCTCCGTGATGCCAAAATTACATCATCAGCGGGTTGCTAACAGGTTGGGCGATCTCGTCCGAACCGGGAGGAACCTACTCCTGATGTTGGCCCCTATGGACATCTTAGATAGACCACAATATTCTGAAAGACCTTAATTTGGTGATGTTAGTCAACATATGGACATGAATGTGGATGTTTCTGGTAATCTGAGTGCAAATAATAGAATATCCAATAAAAAGGATAGGATAAGTATCATATAAGCTATATAACTAATATTATTTGGGTGCTTTAAATTATGTTTATTTTCTACTTTAAATTGAATATAAAATGGAGATCAATTTCCAAGATAAAACACATTTTCTAAATTTTTGAATTGTCTCTAATTTTGGTGACAATAGTTCAGGATTTCTAGAGATTATTGGCATGCCTTTATTACTGGGATCTTACCTTCCAGCTCTTCAGTGTACTGATTTGTCCAAAGGCATGCAAGTAAAACACTGGTACTTTTAAAAATATTATTTATTATTTCCATTGCTATTCAGACTGTAGTTGCTCTTTTATATATAAAACTCCCAATGATTTGTTATCTTGGCAGTATTTCCTCTCCCTATAGACAAATATCATTCAGTCGCTCTGAAACTATAATTCTTTTTGACAGCTTAATTATGTAATTATACATAGATTGTGACATTTTAAAGTCCATTTGACTATGATAATTAAGATTCATGGTAATCATATAGATCTATGTAGACCATTTGTAAATGATTTTTTTGTAAAATTCAATTATTAATAACATTTCCTGTTAAAACTAGCTTTAGTAACATAATTCCCATAATAATGATATCATAAGATCTGACACTTGTTTCTGGTAGTGTTAAAAGTTTGTTGGTTGTAAAATGTGGAACAACAACAACCGTAGATGACTCCAAGGGAAAAGTACACTATATGAAAAGAGTTTAACTATAATTTTAAACCATTTTATTATGTTAATTTAAAAAATGTGTAACATGTTAATGCCTATTGATTTAAAAAGATTCATTCCGAGACTATCTTTCATTTATTTAAAATATTTCTATACTGCTTCTTATTTCTTTTTAAAACAGCTTCAGAGCACTTTATTATACTTTTGATCAGTCATATATTGTATTTTGCATTAGTGTATGTTACAAAATGCTTTTACTTTGCTTTTATAATCTATATTTGCAAAAATAGGATAGTATGAAGTGCCAGAAGTGAATGTAAAAGTGATAATTTTGCTGTCAATATTTTTTAGACTTTGGTTGCCATTTTTAACTATTTGAATTATTACCATTCATAATCCCAATATTCTTCAATAAAACAATCTCCAAATATAATTTTATATTTAGTGACTTTACTTCAATTATTTTTATCCTTCTTTTAAATGTTTCAATTTCCCAGAACAACTTTGGTTAAAAGGATGTATTTAACTAAAGTTAAACTAAGACCTTGCAATTAGAAACAGTACAAAATTACATTTTAATGGAACAAATAATATATTTGAACAATTAAAATAACAATTAAGTTACTAAAATAAAGGAAGCATTTTTATTTTCAGCAAATATTAAAATGAATGTCTTTCCCAAGAAAGTAGGTGCCTGGGAAGTTTTTGAGAGAGATCATTTTAGCACCAACAGTAGAATGGAATGATGTCTTTTATTTATTATTATTTGCTGTGTTAACAATAATAACTTAGTGCTGGTACAGTAGCTCTCCTGTAATATAAACGGATTTCTTCTTCTTTTTAAATGGGAGCACTCTATTTTTTCAATATTGTTGGCTTTTCTCAATAGTAACAAAGATAACACATTATTCCTTTTCATATTTTAGGGTGGGAAAAGATTGCTTAGAGAAAATAGGGAAGTAAATGCAGCTCAGAGGCATTTACATGTTTGAAATATTCCTTTGTTGTGATCAGTTTAACATCTTTCCTGTAAACTACCCTCCTTACAGTATTTATAGCATGTCTTTGTTTTCTTTCATCTTACTTTTTTTTTGGTTCTTCTATATTTTTATCTAAAATCCTTTTCACTACCCAAGAAATCACATTTGCCTTTTAGAGCCATTTTTGTGTCTTCTACTGAATCTCATTTGAGGATAATCAGAAGACACTGTATGTCCTATATTAAAATTTTCTGCTAAGATGACTTGCATGAGACAGATTTGATAAGTGTCTGTAGTGCAGGTAGTCCTTGACTTACAATCACAATTGAGCCCAAAATTTCCATTGCTAAGCAAGACAGATGTTAAGTGAGTTTTATCTCATTTTATGACATTCATGTCACAGTCATTAAATTGGTAACATGGAAGTTAAGTGAATATGGCTTGCCTATTGACTTTGCTTGTCAGAAGATTGGTCACAAGGTGATCACACGACTCTAGGACACTGCAACCATCATAAATATATTCCAGTTGCCAGGTGTTTGAATTTTGATTACCGTATTTTTCAGAATATAAGACGCAACTTTTTCCCTCCTAAAAGAGGGGGAAATATTGGTGCGTCTTATACACCAAATGCAGCCAATGTTGCTGTCCTGAAGCTCTGCTCCCGTCAATTCCTAGGATAACTGTAAGGGTGCCGCACCGGTAGGAACCCACCCCTGGCCCCAGTGTCTCATTTTTGAGAAAAATGAGCCCGTTTTTCACAAAAATGGGGTGGACAGAGGGTCTGGGAAGCCTGCAGAGAGCTCCTGGGGACTGG
>JANHGD010005982.1:0-11730 GCA_027560375.1 Imantodes cenchoa
AGAATAGAATAGAATAGAATAGAATAGAATAGAATAGAATAGAATAGAATAGAATAGAATAGAATAGAATAGAATTTGTATTGGCCAAGTGTAATTGGACACACAAGGAATTTGTCTTGGTGCATATGCTCTATGAACTTTGCATAATTTTCCGCTTGTCTCAACCTGGTGCCTTCTGGAGACATCAGGCCAGCAATTTCCAGAACACCTTAATGAAAATCTTTAATTTCACAACACATGGACAGACTCAGCCATAGTTTCAACTGGGAAACTGTGGACATCCCAGATCAAGTCAAGTCCAAAAATTCCAGAGAATTCCTAGAGGCTTGGCAGTCAGATGAATCAGCCCTCAGCAGCACATAGAGATAAATAATATCTACATAACACTAAAAAAAGAAAAAAAGGCTAATCAAAAAGCTCAAAAGGAAACAAACAGACTGAAACACCTCTTCAGCAGCAATCAACACCCATATGAGCAGAGGTTAACACCAAGATCAGCACTAAAACCAACAATCAAGAAGTAAACAATACACCAATTAAGGAACTACCAATGCAAACACACAAGCTAACCAGCAGTCTAATCAAGGAACCATCAAGAACACTCCCACCAACACTGACAAGTGCACACCATTACTATAGAACAGTAAGAGCAAACCCCACTCATTTCTAACACTTCATTCTAGTGTGGTTATGAAATGTCTGCAAGAAAACCACCAAGCTTTGTCTGTGTTGGACTTCCGCAAGAAAACCACCAAGCTTGGAGAACACCAAGGACTCCACAGTTAAACCTTGAGCTACAAATATTTTCTTCTATTGTTACCAGAACATTTTCCCAGGAGCTCTACTCAGGCATTCTCCAGCTATACTTCCGATTTCCAGATCTAGCAACCGTGCAACAAATTGCTTGCCATTATACAGCTGCAGAACAAATTAAATAAGCAGCTACTTTCACGACTGACCCTTTGTCTAACGCATATAACTTCAGGAAAGTTCTTAAGTTTCTGGTTTTTTTAAGCCCTCTAATGTGACCAACTAAATATCATGGATAGGTTTGCTGATTAAAGGGAGTTTCTCATTTAAAGAGAATCTTTCTAAACCCAGGAGACCAAGATCAATGGATAGAGTCAGAGTGTTAAAAATGCTCAGGCAGTTCTAACCACATTGTTTGCTTATTGACTAATTTGTCTCAAATAGACCACTGGGCCACTTGCTTCATCGACTTAGGCAGGAATGTTGAAAAGAATATAAAATATCAACCCAAACCACCTGGGCTCATTGCTCCATAAAACACCCTCTGACTTCCAGTCCATCATCTGGGCTTTTATGGCCTTCCTAATTCACAATTAATGACTTAACAGATATTGTCAACAAGTCCCCTGTGTAAATGACTATCGCTCCTGCTAGAATGCAGTGAAATGCACTAGAATCGCCTACCAATCTGTACAAGCTGATAGCAGTCACAAGTATTGAGTAACTGCCAAGAACTGTCCATTAAAGACAACAGCAGCAAGCACAGTTCTGGATTGAAAACTGAAGTCTAAAGTTGCTGGGAATTCAGCAAGATATTCTATCACTGGTCTCAAAAAGTAAAACGTAATCTTTTTTAAAAAAGCAGGCACAAATAACACCATGGCAATATGTATTGAGATCTCTTATTTTAAAACTTCATTCAAAATGACCAAGGTCAGAAAAAAATATAAACGATAGTACTCTTTTCTATGAAACTTAGCATGACTTAAAGTTATTTGGGAAATATTAAAATACATGGCAGCTTGTGATGGATTTGGGGAAACAAAAGGGCAGTAAGTAATGCTTAAGGATTGTTTCCAGTCACTTTTTGATAACTTACTAAGAGATACCATGATAGCAAATTGCAGCTAAACAAGGCTTGATTCTGCTTTACTGGAAATAAACCCTAGAACATGTATTTTTAGCTTCACGTATAGAACATTATTCATTTAAAAAGCCATGACTAGAAAAAAGGATATAAGAGTAGTAAAAGTGTATGAATGAATGGGGGCAAATATGTGTCCCCAAATAATATTGCAGGATCCAATCTGGGTCAGGCACCAAGACCAGAGGTTTAGTCCTCCAAGCTTTTGGACTCATGCTGGAACCCATCCTCTGAGAACGTCTCATTGGAAGTCATCATTGCCAAATCTTGTGATTGATTGCTCTGAAGTAACTTTTCTGTAAGATCTATTCCCTACCAATATAGCTCAGATGGTAACCCTCATTTCCATTCAAAAAGAGCTGTGTGCTCCTGGACGTTTTAATATTGCATCTTATATTAGTTTTTAAGGAGGCAGGGCATATCAAAAGCTTCTGAAATTACTTAGAGAAATACAATTCAGACAATAAAGAGCTGACTTTGTGGGACTCTAGGGTCACAAGGAGTTAGATATTTAAGCCATTTCTTAAATATTGCCATCCATGCTTTCCTTACTGCCATTTGTGTCTTCAGCTCCTGCTACAGTTTTTCAAATTGAGAGCAGAGGGTCAGGGAGATATTTGGTACTCTGGATCTGATCTGTGAGTAACTTGATTAAGAGTACCTAATTTTATCCAACTAAGATTTCTTCTAGTGAAAACTAGAAATTATTTATTTATTACTTCATTTCTTTTGTTGTGGCCAAACATAGTATGATGCTCAATCCCAAGGCTGTAGAACCTTGAGTCTTGGGATGAGAGCTTGTTCAGAGCTATTAAATATTCTGGGTACAGAGCATTCTCAAACTTCCACCATAACTCTCATTGCCCAGAAGGATTACATTGCGTTCACCCTCATCAGTCCCCTACACTGGCCTGCCACCGCCCATCCCAAAAGCTCTTCACCACCACAATACAGAACTATATTCAAAACCACAATTTACTAGATTATTTTGAGGAAATACAGCCCCTCAGCTAATCTGTTCACTTTACCAGCCTCTTCACTAAACATGCCACATTGAGTCTCTCCCCCACTCCCTTATTTCCATAGGATAGGGGTCCCCAAACTTGGCAACTTTAAGACTTGTGGACTTTAACTTCCAGAATTCTCCAGCCAGTTGAAGTCCAGAAGTCTTAAAGTTGCCAGGTTTGAAGACCTCTGCCATAGGAGAAAGAAGGGCACTGAGAACCCCAGATGCCCACTCCTGTATCTTACTCAGGTATCAAACTCAATGATACACAGAATTTTCACATAGAAACTCCAAGAGTTTCATGGATTTATATCATCAAAGCCCATGTCTCAGATTATGTCCTTATTCCAAATGGTGTAAAAATGTCCAACAGTTGGCAATCTCATACATCAAGTCCACTCTTAGATCAATTCAATACTTCCGGGAGTCTTCACAGATAAAGAATTTGCAACTCAAAACCAACCCACTGACATTCTCTACCCTACTTACTTACTAACATAGTTAATTTGGATTTATATGCTGCTCAAATCGATGGAGACTCAAAATTGTTCTCTCTAGTAACAGGATTAAAACAGTTCATCCAAACAATAATAGTAATCCACCATCAAACATCATCATATGCCTATCTCATATATCCTTGGGAAGGATTCAATAGCCAGATAAAAATGCCAAATACAGTCTGAATATCTGGCTGACTATGTGATTAATCACAATAATAATAATATGAAACAAATTATAGTTACAATCCTTTTTTGCCAAAAGATTGAATAGATATCCATGTAATATGGATGCTCTATCTTTAGAACAATTGCCCATTTCAAGCCTAGACTTGATACATTTCCATAAGGTTAAAGGGACAGAACTAATCAAATATCAATCAATTGAATCAACTAAATATCAATGCACATTTAAATATATTGCGTGATGTAATGTTTTTTACTCAACTAATTGTGGGTGGTTCTTACCCAAGTTTATTTAATATAAATACTCAGGCAATTAGGCCCATTATGACCTCTTATGTACCTGTTCAGGATATCAGTCTGTAAACTAGTGGCAATGTTACATGGAGTGGTTAATTTCATGGAGTTGACTACATAGGTACTGTATTTGCTGCACATCTAACACCTTCACAGAGTTGTTTTCTAAAGCCAAGAATGTGCCCCCTGGGAATATAGATGAGTTCATCTGTTTAGATTAACATCTCCAGATGTATGTATCCATTATCATCCATGCTTTAAATTTTTGTTGCAGAAAACCCCACTGTAAGCCCACATTTTTCAATTGTAACGGTCTTTATTAAAAGACTCCTTAATAACAAAAGATACTTACAAATGAAGGGAAACTTCTAAGCTCAATACCTTACAACCTCCAGAGAGCACTTCATTTCCAATAAAAAGTGATCCTTTGTGTTATTATCAAAAGAACAACTCTGTTCTTAAAGTTTAAAAATGGCCTTAACAAGGATTGTCTGAAATAACGTTCAATAAACTTCTGAGGACAAATTTCCCTTTGTTCAGACAGATGTTCAGTCATTATTTTCTTTTATTTTGGAATTTTACTGTTATGGGCAGCTATAGACATAATATTTTATAAGACATTACTATATCCTTGTCTAATAATCAATAGTGTTTGTACATCATCAAGATTCATGCCATTAGCTTTCCTTATAATTTTATTCAATTGTGTTCCACATTCAGGATTTTATATTTGTATATTGTGGTTTATAAGAATTCTATAACACAATAATAATCTATGTCTCAATGTCAATGGTCATTCCTGGCTCTTAAAACATGCATCTTTAAAAAATACCAATCGCCCCCCAAAAACATATTCCTTCTAGTGTACATTTTCTAGTCATTCCAGTGAGCCTACAAAAGTTTCTATTGTAGTCTAAAAATGCAGTCTAGGAAGCTGTTTTATACAGTGCCATGCCATTAATCTATGTTATTCTTTCTTGAATATGTTTTTTTTATAGATATTAGACTACCAATCCCTTTATTCTCAGCTAGGAACATTTCATACAAAAGTATTTTCTAGGCTTTTTAGTGTGCAAAGAGGATTTCTGGCTCAGAGCTAAATTCTTCATGTCAAAATATGCAATAGAATAAATCCTCCACTTTGTCATATCAAATTGTTTTGTTCACTTGATGGACGGTAACCATATGGCTCCATTAAAGGAATGAGATTTACCCTTTTTTTATCCTTGCTGCAGAGTTGGTGGGGGGGTTACCGAAAGCCAAATATGATTTACTTCCCCTCCCCCCCCCACATATTCCTCTGGATATTTATTTAATTCACTATCTGCACGGCTGCCAAATGTATGAATTGTAATACAGGGTAGCTAACAAGGATTAAAAGCATAGAACAGAAATAAAGAATAAATATAAAAACCCACAAAACCACAATATAATACGACAGAGTTTAAACTGCAATCATATCTGCATTCCAAAATCATTATAAGTGGGCTGTTTGAAAACCAGATTTTAATGTTATTCTATTTCATTTTTACTCTCTGGGCTTTATTTCAGGAAATAACTGGAAAAACTAGATGGCGTTTTGCTTAAAGAGAATAACTTGCTTTACATTAGTAGCATTAATAACCATCAGCTCTTGAAGGTTTATGATTAGATTATAACTTTTCTGAAATGCAAACAACTAGGAAACAGCTATTATTTTTCTCTGTACACCAAATTATCATATTTAGAGTAGCATAAAATCCCAGTTATTTCTGCTTCTAACTAGAGCTGCTGAAGCAATTGTACTCAAGGGTAAATCTGCATATAATTATTCATAAAAATCCAGATATTAAACACCTGTTCAGAATTTGTCCTGAAGATGATTTTTTTTTCTTGTCTAAGCTCTTTTTGTCCAAGCACCACTTCTTCAGATACCTTTTTAAATTTTATTTTGATGATTTACCCCCAGCATCGTCAATGAAAAGTGCATAGCAAGGAATGAGGAAGTGATGTGGGCTGAATGTACATCATACTGAAAAGAAAAAGTGATCAGCTGAAATCTACAGGAGTATGAAAATACCCAACCCATTAACATCTGAAATATGAAACTTTTTTCTCAGGCCTAAAACACATTCCATAAGTTAATTCACATTAGTGTGATCATCAGTGTGAATGCGATATTCCAGATAACATAAATAGAGGAAACCAAAGAATTGACAATTAAGTTTTTTAATGATAGCCCTATTATTTTTGAACCTTTGCCTCTACCAAGCAACCATTAGTTTTTATAGGAGTCCCTCGTATATTACATAGACTTTCCCATTACTTACAGTGGAAAAAGCTTTTCCTGAACTTGATCTTACAGTGTTTCTATAGAAGCCCAGAGGCATTCTGAGAGCTGCATGCATGCTTCCACCTTTGCATATAGGTCTTGTCCCCTCTTCATCAATTTTTAACCTAAGGATAAGTTAAACTTAGGAAAAAATGAACGTTTCAAAAATAGCATTTGTACTTCATATATTTGTACCAGGATTTCTGCATAAATCACATTGTACATGTCTTAGCTGTACATTCCATTCTTGAGTATTGCTTTTCTCAATCTTTTTCCTTTGGAGGAATCCTTGAAATAATTTCCAGATCTTGGGGAATCTCTGCATAAACATTTGCAAAAATTCTTCACAATGTATGTTTACCTTATGTGTCCAAGTGTTACAATGTTTATAACATCAGAAAAGTGGCAGGCTGGCAGCTGAGTTGTGGCACATAAAAATTCACACCACTGTGAGTACTAGCCTTGCATGGCTAGTACTCAAACAAAATATGTTTTGTTTTTCCTAATCATGATCTCCCTAACAACATCTCATGGAACTACTTGATGAGAAAGGATACTGCAAAAACAGCCCTACGCTGTTTTTTGCTGTCCCCAAGCTTCAGGGAAGCCTCCTGAAGCCTGGGGATGGCAGAAAACGGGCCAACTGGAAGTTCGTTTCGAAACTTCTGGTTGGGCCATTTTTCTCCATCGCCAAGCTTCAGGTGGCTTCCCTGAAGCCTGGGGACAGCGAAAATAGCCAAAAAGAATGCCAAAAATCAGGTGGCCAGCGTGTGCATGTGCGCTGGAGCTAACATAGGGCAATGCCTCATGTGCCCTACGATATGGCTCCGCCTGCCACCTGTGGCATGCTTGCCATAGGTTTGCCATCACGGTTCTAGGAGAACTTGCCATGGCCAATTTCCCACAGCCAACTTGCCATGGCCAACTCATCACTGCTTACTCACCACAGGACAAGAGTTACACTAAAGTCGAAGAAATGGTGGAATAGAATCATTAAAGAAAATATGCCAAAGGAGAAACAAAATGAAATCTGAATGACAAAAAATAATATTTTAATTATTTTAAATAATTATATTGAATTGTTGAATTGTCCAGTGATGAGTTGTCCCATGGCAAGCTGGCCATGGTAAGTTGTCCCACTGCAAGATCGCTATGGTGAGTTGACCAGGTTGAGTTGGTTGCAGCGAGTTGTCCCATTCCGCTCTAAACATGGTTGTTTCATTATTCAACTGAGTACCATCTTCAGTAGATAGAAAGTGTTACCTACCTGAGTAATGAAATATTTGCAAGTAAAGTTCAGAGACACCAAGTTCAGAGACTACAAATATTCTCTCCTATTGATTAGACATACATACAGACAAATTATTTATCAATCTGTTACATTTGTTAGATTAAATGGATTTTTTTATGTTTTACACCATTATATATGGCGTAAATATGCATATAAAAAAATAAACCTTGAAGTGGGAAGTATCAAGGCATCAAGCAACAAGGATATACCTTTCCTTAACATTAATTAAATAAAACCTGATTTGGTCTAGTGGTTAAGGCATCAGGCTAGAAACAGGAGACTGTTAAAGCATTACTTTAGTGCCTTAGGCATGAAAGTCAGCTGGGTTACTTTGAGCCAGTCACTCTCAAAGTGAGTCTATATTCCTCTATTCTTATGGAGTATATAGGAAGAGGAAGGAATATTAGGTATGTTCACCATCTTGAGGTGTTTATAAAAATAATAAAGGCAGGAAAAAAATAAATAAAAACTTAAATTCCTTTTGGTATGTAACATTTAAAGTAGTGACCCAGCATCTGCATTTGGCTGATACTATTTAATCATTCTTATTGAACAGCATTCCTCAATCCCTTTGCTAAAAATAATGGCAAAGATTTAGAAATATGGAAAATTCTTCCATTATACTGATGTTCAATCAACCTTTTTGTAACAAAAGAAAGCATGAGGAAAGAATGTGGAGCCATTCACAATCGCACCTATTGATTGAAAATCATTTAAATACCACCTCAAATGTCACTGACATTTACTACTCTGGTTTTTTTTTTCAAGACAAATTACACATGTTGACAAGTAAATAACAAGAGGTTGCTTATCGTGGCAGCTGTCATCTCGACATGCCAATAAATTATTCATGTCAGTGAGTTTTATTGTCTTTCCCCAGTGAATGACATAGCAGGTTGAAATGGAGAGGTTCTTGCTTGGCAGACTATTATGTTATTAGATCTTATAATGCATTAATACCAGGAAGGAAAATGAGCATTCTTGATCTGAACACTGTGGGTGTGTTTTTCCCACATGTAGGAATGTGTAAATAGTTTTCAAGACCATTATCATGCATCTGTGCGACTTGTCTTTTCATTTCTTGCTCTTTCAAATAATCCTCAAATAAATATCACTTAATTGCAATTCTAAGCAGTAAGTTTATGAGGTCTCCTGAAGTCCTGTTTGATTTGATCTGATTTATTAATCTGTATGCTACCTGAAAAAAGAAATGATAAGGGCTGGAATTCCATGCACTCCACCATTTAGTGATCAGTGATATTATCATGTAGAAAAAACAATGTTTCCCACTCAGTGGGACTTCTGAGTTCAATTCAACATATAGTTAGCAACTGCAGTTTCTATTGATAAAAACAAAATTGTGGAAAACAAGAAACTTGGAAGATAAATTGATATATGTAATTACTGTATAAAATTGCAGCATTTAAATAAATGTTGAATAAATAGAAACTATCCAATCAGAATGAAACCACGAGGTATATTTGAATAGAATAGGAGTAAATGGAGCAAACAATTACATTAATAAGGATATAAAAATATAAAAACATAGTGGAAGTTATTCAGAGGTGGAGAAGAGAGCTGTCGTCCCTCTCTTGCATTCATGCTGTTTCTTTCTGTCTATGGAGATTCTCAGTCATCCAGGTCAACCTTGTCCCAAAGGTGCTTTTTCAAGGGGCAACTGGATTTTCTGCTTTTTCTTTGAAGGCATTTTGCTTCTCATCCAAGAAGCTGCTTCAGCTCTGACTGGATAGTGGGGAATGGAAGGATTTAATCCTTTCCTCTTTGATTTCATTCTATAGTTTCTGTGGTTATCTGCTATTAAGGTTTAGGATTTCAAAGTGATTATCGATGTTCACCTTACAAATGGTCTATACCAGTGATGGCGAACCTTTTTTCTCTCGGGTGCCGAAAGCGCGTATGCACACACTATCACGCATGCATGAGTGCCTACACCCATAATTCAATGCCTGGGGAGGACAAGAACAGCTTCCCCCACCACCTGGAGGCCCTCTGGAGGCCAGAAACGGCCAGTTTCCCAACTTCTGGTGGGCCCGGTAGGCCCGTTTTTTGCCCTCCCAGAGCCTCTGTGTGAGCCAAAAATCAGCTGGCCGGTACACATGCACATTGCAGCTGAGCTAGGGCAACGGCTCGGGTGCCAGCAGATATGGCCATAGGTTCCCATGCCATAGGTTCGCCATCACTGGTCTATACTCTCAAGATTACATCATGGGAAATGATTCGCTTTGTTCTTGTCTTTAGCTGAACTTTGTGCTTATACATGAGTGATCTGTGATCAATTCCACAGTCAGCTATGCATCTGCTGTTATAAATGAGTTCTCCTTATATTAACACAGTAGTCAATTCAATTTCTGTGTACCCCATATGATAATGTCCGTATATGTAGGAATCATCCTAGGAGAATGGTTTTACAGTGAAGACAAAAGAAGTTGATTTCTCTTTCCTAGGTCATAAATTGCAGATATGTTTTCCTCATTAATATTTCAAACTTGGCATTCCATTACAAACAATAAGCAGCTCAACTTTACTGTTTTGTCAGTTTGAAATTGAACTTGACCATAACTCTGCACAGCCTCCTGCTTTTCTGCATTAGTGGTTGGAGCATAAAGTTAAATAATTGTGATAGTAAACTGAGTTGCCTTACAAATTATCCCAGGAGAGGATGTTGGTTGCTCCCCACCTAGGTGATAGGAGAGTGGCCAATGGCAAAGGCATTTTTTGGTTAGGACTTCAATTGTTTGAAATAACCGCCCTTTAAAAATTAAATTGCCCCCTTCCATAATGTATTACCTAAAATTATGAGAAATCTAATTACCGTATTATTATCATAATTAACGTTCTTCCAGAGAGCAGTTGGTAATTAATATCATGTCTTGATCATTATTGCTGATATTACACTATTATTTTGGATTGAACAATTATAGTACCATTGAACTATAGAATTATGTTTAAATTTAATTTTAAATGTAAGAGTAACTTTGGCAAGATGGGCAATATATAGGTTTAATCATAAATAAAATAAACTAACTAAAGCACTTAACTTGTGTGGATTTTTTGTGTTTTTTATATCTATTGGGAATCTCTGGCAGATTCAGTGGTGTGTAAGTATATTAAATAAATAAATGTCTGTGGAGATTCTTAATCATCCAGGTCATGTTTGTCCCAAATATGCTTTTCCAAAAGGCAATTGGATGTTCTTATTTTTTTTTCCTTGAATAAGTTTTGATTCTCATCCAAGAAAAACTGAACTGAATGAGCTTCTTGGATAAGAAGCAAGATGTTTTCAAGGAAAAAAACCAAGAAAACACATTGCCTTTTGGAAAAGCATATTTGGGATAAATAAATAAATACATCTTTAAATAATGGCACATGAAATGAAGCCCTATAGACTTCATAACTGATATGAGTTGTATTAATTTAATCCTTGCTCTTAAAGTTCAGAGCTTTGCAATATAACTAAAGAAGGATTAGGGATGACATGATAGTAGTGTTCCAATATTTGAGGAGCTGCCACAAAAAACCTATTTTCCAAAGCACCGGAAGGCAATACAAGAAACAATGTATGGAAACTAATCAAGGAAAAAAGCAACTTGGAATGAGGGAGAAATTTCCTAACAGTGAGAACAATTAACTAGTGAAACAGCTTGCCTCTAGAAGTTATGGGTGCTACATCACTGGAGGCTTTTAAGAGACTGGACTTGTCTGGAATGGAATAGGGTCTCTTGCTTAAACAGGGGGTTGGACTAGAACAGGGGTCTGCAACCTGCGGCTCTTTGGGCCCTCTGCTGCAGCTTCCTTCACCCTGTTGCGGCAGAGGGATGAAAGAGCCATTATCTTGTCACAGCAATGGCACGGCTGGAGCCTTAGTGCGGGAGCGAAGTGCCCCTCTACTTGCCTTTGCGCAGCAACAGCAGTCCACCTTCATTGTGATACATTTGCTGTGGCCACCAGCAAAGAGGGCTGGGAGAGAATGGCAAGGGTGGATCTTGCGGGGTGGGGGCCATCCCCCAAGCCTGGCCTTCCTTCTCCCTTACCGGCGGGGCCAAGAGAAAGAAGGGGACAATGTGGAGAAGCGCTCACCTCCCCCACCGAATACAACAGCTCAGCGGGGGGGTGGGGGAGAGATGGCCTGGCAGAAGTGTCCCCATTGGTGAGTTGGAAGGCAGAGAGGCCTGGCCCGGCTCTTGCAGTGGAATGCTGTTCATTGCCTTTGAAAAGCGCTGCATTTTGTTT
>JANHGD010005982.1:16895-29618 GCA_027560375.1 Imantodes cenchoa
AAAAAAATAACCCCATTAAACAGTGTAGCTGCTTGATTCTTTTGGAGAACCAAAGAAAAATATAGAAAGTGGGTGTGAGGTAAATTCTTTCCATTTTAGAGATTCAGAAAGAAGATGAAAAGCAATACTTAATCAGTGGTTTGGGGGAAATGCAGAATTGAACTCAGATAGTTCTATTTGTTTCATGAAGATGCAGGTTGTTCTTATAAATTAAATGCCTTGGGCTGTATAAATGTCTTAAATCAGAGTAATAATATCTGTCAAAAATATCCATATAGCTGCAGGTTTTTCTAGAAACATGCTTTGCTGCACTTTCTAAGTGATTGGAGAGGGTGACAGACTTTTTTTAAAAAAATTCTCTCATCAGATTAATGGAATTGAGATACAGAATCGAGAAGAAGCTGTAGCTCTTTTGACCAGCGAAGAAAGCAAGAATGTCTCCTTACTCATAGCAAGACCAGAAATTCTCCAGGTACTCTTCCTATATTTCAGTTACTGACATGATGTTATCTATGTTTTGCAGTATAAAAAATCTGTTCTGATGATGGAAGTTGATCAACATATTAAAAAAATATTGTTGAATGTATCAATATATTAAGTCAATTACTGTACAGCTAGATGTGTGTGGATCCTTGGAAAAGCTGGATGGCCATATTCCAAAGGACAGTCAGCCTGGAAAAGATCTATCTTTGTGGACACTAAGAGCCAACACCAAGTTGATATCATCAATTAATAAATTAATCAGTCAAACAATATATATCAGACATTCAAGTATTACCCATCTGACAGGATAGCCAAGATAGAAACTGGTATGACAAATGATTTGCAGAAATGGCAGCACATAGTTAAAGACATATAAAGTGAAATGGTTTTTAAAGATCCTGGAAAAGGAAGAGTAAAGAGTTAATGCAAAAAATGTGAAGGCATGAATAATAATAATTATTATTATTTATATAATAAGTAGACAGGGAGAAGCAAAGTTTTTTGACAATAGAGTTAATATTTTACATCTGCTGTAGCTGTTTTTGTCTCAGTGGGATCGATAGGCAGTGGTTGATCTCATCAAGACATGATAATGACATTTATTTATTAATTACTTATTAATAATTAATGCCATCCATCTCACTGCAAAATAACTGTGGGGACTTACAATTAAAATCATAAATGTAAAATATTTAAAACTTTTAAAACATTAGGTACAGAAATGTGAAGCAAAAGGCAAGATTTGATACGGTGGTGACATCTTCTCTGTTAGTCTGCCAGGTACCTCCAACATAATGCCCCCATAAAGATCCCAAGCCAACTGGCAGACCCAGGTTTTAATGCCCTGCCAGAAGGCCAGAAAGGTGCAACAGATCTTAGGCAGCAAGATGTTCCAAAGAGCAAGGGCCAATGGTAGAAAAAGGCTCTCCTTCTAGACCCCCACCAGTCAAAACTCTTTGACCAACAGGGTGAGATGGTATAGTATATGATTTGAAAGGTATGTTTTTGTACATGGCCAGAAGCTTCTTCTACCCACCTCCCAAGGCTTACTGAACATAGTTTGCAAAGCATAATCACTGAACTGATGCAGTCCTATCTCCGCCCCAATTGGTAGTAATACTATATTATTGCTGCACATGTCCATGTCAGAAACCATCTGATTTTTTTTTTTTTTGGTACTAGTAATCAATTTATTTCTAGGAATTAATGGGATGATGGGGATTCTGAAATTTGAGAGGGGGACTTAATAAAGAAGGATTAACTGTTCTAAACCGGAATGACAGCAATACATAGGCTTACATTCTGCACTTGGGATTCACTGCATGGAAGAATCTTAGCAGGACTTCTGTGGCAAGATAATAATGCATATAGTTTCCCAAAGGGCCATTGCTAAATTTTATGTAGTACAGCTAGGTAATGTAGATGAACACTGCCCTCTACAGTTGGATATGATTGGGCAGGGGAATCTTACTTTTTTTAATGCATAATATTTTTAAATGTATGTTCCTAATAACCCTGTTTGGTTTATTTTCTTTACAGTTAGACGAGGGATGGATGGATGATGACAGAAATGATTTTCTGGATGACTTACATATGGACATGTTGGAGGAACAGCACCACCAAGCAATGCAGTTTACTGCCAATATGCTACAGCAGGTAAAAAACATTGTTAGGCCAAACATCTGATGAGGATATTGAAAATATGGACAGCGTGTAATGGGAACTTAGGCAAACTTTGGGCTGCAGGTATACAGCAGTGGTGGGTTGCTCCTGGTTCAGCTCGGTTCTAATAACTGGTAGCACCGGCGGCGGAAGGCTCTACCCACCCGCCCGGGATGTGAACCTGTAGTAAAGGGTTTTAGAACCCACTACTGGTATACAGCATGTATTATATGGTGTATGTAACCTGTCACAAAACACCTGTGTACCAAAAGTAAATTGTGGGTACTGCTCACCCAACTACCACTAGTTCTAATGATCTTCGCCATCAACTCAATGTTTTAAATTCCTTTCAGATGAGGTGAATACCTTTCTATAGAAAACACTGGCTTGTAGCTACCAATTTTATTTTAATTTTCTAAAAAATATCTGAGTGAAGTACTCAGATGAGTACTTCATCTGAAGTATTGTGATAAATAAAGTCTATGATACAAGCTAAACCTTGGCTTTGCATCACTGAGTTTGAGATTGCATTTGTAAAATGAACAAGTTCTGTTATGTCTTATACTGATATAAATTCATGTTTTGCTGCCCAAGAATTGTCTTTTTGTACTTGGCATTCCACTATTGGAAGGTAGAGCAAATCAATCTTCCCTACCAGAAGAACTTAATAAACAGTGGCCCATTCCATACATAACAATCAGGCTTTTTTTAAAAAAAAGAAACCCATAGTTTGCATATTAGTTTTGCTTCTTTTTTAAAATAAACTTATCTGTTCTTAATGTTCTTTTTAGAAAAAGAAAAATGAAGAGGATGGCGGTACCACAGATACTGCAACCATTTTATCCAACCAACACGAAAAAGACAGTGGCGTAGGGCGTACAGACGACAGCACTCGGAATGACGAGAGCTCCGAGCAAGAGAACAATGCCGATGATCACGTTACTTCCTCAAACACTTTGGGAAGCCAGAAGAAACTCGCTTATAGCCAGGACACGCTGGGCAGTGGGGACATACAGTTCAGCAACGAGTCATTTATTTCAGCTGATTGCACGGATGCAGACTTCCTTGGCATCTCAGTGGATGAGTGCGAGAGGTTTCGTGAACTGCTGGAGCTGAAATGCCAGGTCAAATCCACAAATCCATACAACCTGTACTGCCACAACAGTACTCTGGATATGAGTAAAAGTGACCATGAGAGTGTCGATAGGGAGTTGGAGATGCTGAATGAGGAGCTGCGTAATATTGAGCTGGAGTGTCTTAATATTGTCCGAGCCCATAAGATGCAGCAATTGAAGGAACAGTTTCGAGAGCCGTGGATGCTGAATAACAGTGGCTTCCGTAACTACAATACCAGCATTGATCTCCGCCGACATGAGCTCTCGGATATTACTGAGCTCCCAGAAAAATCAGATAAAGACAGCTCCAGTGCATATAACACGGGTGAAAGTTGCCGAAGCACACCACTCACTTTGGACATCTCCCCCAACAACTCTCTATGTAGGACAGCAGATTGTCTCACTTTACAAGGCAGGGACGGGGCAGAAGGCACTCTGAAATTGTTGTCTAGTTCAGAAGATCAGGAATCCAGCCCGGCTAAACCGCCTCCTCCCAAAGATACTGACCTTAGCCAGCCATCAGAAGTTAAGGAAAGGAAAATTAACGAAGAAAGCAAAAGTTCAGTTCCAGCTCCCAAAGCCGGTGGGTCCTCTTTGTCTTTATATCAGCATTCTCCGTACAAGCATGCCCATATTCCAGCCCATGCCCAACACTACCAGAGCTACATGCAGCTGATCCAACAGAAATCCGCAGTGGAATATGCGCAGAGCCAGATGAGTTTGGTGAGCATGTGTAAAGACTGGAACTCTTCAAACCAGAGTGAACCCAGGATGGAATGGAAAGTCAAGGTCAGAAGTGACGGTACTCGCTACATCACCAAGAGGCCAGTCAGGGACCGGCTGCTACGAGAGCGTGCTATAAAGATCAGAGAAGAGCGCAGCGGTATGACAACAGATGACGATGCCATCAGCGAAATGAAGATGGGCCGTTACTGGAGCAAGGAGGAACGGAAGCAGCATATTGTGAAGGCCAAGGAGCAGAGAAAGCGGCGTGAGTTTATGATGCAAAGTCGATTGGAATGCTTAAAGGAACAACAAGGGACTGAGGACAAGAAGGAAATGAATATCATAGAACTGAGCCACAAAAAAATGATGAAGAAAAGAAACAAAAAGATATTTGACAATTGGATGACAATTCAAGAACTCCTAACCCATGGCACAAAATCACCAGATGGGACAAAAGTTTACAACTCTTTCCTCTCAGTGACTACCGTATAATTTTTCTGTGCCAAAACTAAATACGTAAAACCCTTCCATTGGGGGTAGAGATTCTTGCCTCGTTCAATGTGGCAACACTTGTTTTTGTTTCCTTGTTTGTATATAAGACACGTTCATCGGATCTACCATTCAAACAGAGAATTTGGGTTTCTCAAGCATTTTCAAAGAGGAGAGAGACATCATCCACCCCAATCTTTGAAGGCAATACTGAAGAGGCAGAGCTTATTTGGAATACCAATAGTACCTTTTTTTGTAACTTGTTATCCTTTTGCATAAAGTGTTTTAAAATAACAGGAAAACATATTAATCATACTTAACACAGGTAATATCTTTTTATTCATATATTCCTATTTTAAAAAAGGTTACACATGCAGAAACGCAATGACAACCTCAAATATGTATTTTTAACAAGGCAGTATTTTGCAATATATCTTTGCTAGTAGGTCCTTTTTCTGCAGAGGTTGCTGTTTTAATCAATATTTTTAGCTGAACTAGCAGACCCTTCATAGAATCGTTTTGCAGTAACATATTACACCAGCTGTGTCTTTAGAGTTGTGCTGGCTTGCCTGTCCATCATGGTACCTAAGATAGGTAAACTAAATACAGCTGGCAGATAGGATAAATCCTGATGTACCTCCCTAGATTTGAAGCCTAATTGGAATAACTTGGCTTGCGCTGCCTGGACTGGTAGTATTAAAATCTCACTGTGATTACTATAAATACTTGGGTAACTACAGTCCTGTTTCAACAAAGTAGCCCGAGATAGATCATTGGATTAAATTACAGAGACTATGGAGGAAGCTTTCCATAAAAGTGTGTGGGAACAGGCAATACCTAGGCACTGAAAATATTATGCATATGACTCTTTAGGACTCTAGCTAACAGCTGCACTCTTTCAGCTTCTCTCTCTCTTGGTTTCTGAAGGAAGAAAGTAGGTATCACTTGAAAGAGCGGAAGGCAACTACTACATGCTGCAGCTCTGAAAGGTTTTGAAGTTTGCCAAGGCTGTGGCCTGTTGAACGAATGTGCATGTGTGTCTAATGGTGTTACAAAACCAATTGTGTAATTTGAAATGCCAATTGTAGTAGCCGTCAGCTTTGTAGGTTGGAATGTATTGAAATTGAGAGCAGTTTTCATGGGAAACATGACTAGTTATTAACAAGTAAAATGAAGTTAAAATAAATTATTGTTTTATATTTCATCTCAATTGTAGTAGGCTTTATTTTGTCTGTTTTAATCCATTATTCCCAGCACTGTCACTGCAGAGCCTTATTTTATACATACATACATACATTTTATGCATTATTTTATACAGCAATATTGGGATTTCTCTAGCTGTGATCGTTGAATGTTTATTCTTAGGATTGGAAAACAGTGTGCAAGCATGTACGTACTTGGGAAGATTAACAATTTGGAAGGTACCTTGTAGGTCATCTAGTCCAACGCCCCATCCAAGCAGGAGACCCTACACTGTTTCTGACAGATGGCAGTCCAGTCTCTTCTTGAAAGCCTCCAGTGATGAAGCTCCCACAACTTCTGAAGGCAAGCTGACCCATTGGTTGATTGTTCTTGCAGTCAGAAAGTCCCTTCTTATTTCTAGGTTGAATCTCTACTTGATCTGTGTCACAATCTACCTTGCAATTTCTCAGTTTTTTTCTCAAAAAATAAGATTATTTTGTTGATCATGTTCTCAAAATGATTTTTTTTTACTTTTAATTTTCTCTTGTTTGTATTTTTGAGCCTAGTTTATTGCTGCAGTTGGCAGAATTCTGCTTTTGGCACTCTGCTTTTAAACGTCTATTCTTCATATTGATCCTTGAAAATGTATAGAGAAGAGCAACAAAGATTATAAAGGTTCTGGAGGCTATATTGCATGATAAAGTAATGGGTGAAACTTTGTTCAAGAGAGATCCAACCTTGAAGCAAGGAGAAATGTTCTGACTGAGAGAACAATTAATCAATGGAATAGCTTGCCTCCTGGGGTTGTGGGTGTACCATCACTGGATGTTTTCAAAAATAGACTGGGATGGTATAAGGCTCTTGCCTGAAACAGGGTGTTGGATTAGAAAACCTCCCATCTGATTCTGTGTGTCAGATTAACCAAATGAAAACATAAACAAAAGAATTACCTCAGTATCTTTTTCTGAATCATAAAGTCCCAGATGGACACTTCATTCTCTCTCTTAAATATTTTTTGAAGAAGTCACCTCCAAACTTGTAAGCAACAAGATAAATTTAATAAATACTATAAATAAATACTTTATTATTGTCATTGTATGTGTATACACAGTATATTCATACAACAAAATTCACATAACGGCAAAAGACCAGACCCAACACACATAACAATCCCCAAAACATGCCCACCCTCCACAAATTCCCCTCCCTGAACCCATCCACACAACAGACCAAGTAAT
Organism: Imantodes cenchoa; assembly: GCA_027560375.1. Lineage (NCBI taxonomy): Eukaryota > Metazoa > Chordata > Lepidosauria > Squamata > Dipsadidae > Imantodes > Imantodes cenchoa. The sequence goes on from JANHGD010005982.1 coordinate 23,791, forward strand.
ATTGTCCAACATACTATATAATCTTATATTGATCTCATTATTTCATTCATTACATTTATATACTGCTGAATACCCAGTAACTCTAGGCCAGGGGTGTCAAACTCAAGGCCCGGGAGGCAGATCCGGCCCATGGGGTGGTTAGACCTGGCACAGGGGGGGGGGGTTACCCTGGAAACAGCAAAGGACCGGCCTGTGGTGCTTCTGCCAGCAAAAATGGAGCTTGGGAGGGCTGCGGGCAGCCTTCCCAAGTTCCAGTTTCGCTGGCAGAGGGTTACAGGAAGCTGTCGCTGCCAAAACCACAGCTCAGGAGCCTGTTTTCGCTGGCAGAGTGCTTGGGCCACCACAGATGCTCCCGACACGAGTGACTGGCCATGCCCACCCTGGCCCCCCAAAGTCAAACACAACCCTGATATGGCCCTCAAATGAAGTCAAGTTTGACATCCCTGCTCTAGGCCCATATTTAGATTTTTTTTGTGTGTGTGGCTTACGTTAAAGTAGTCATGGAGCTAAATGTTGTGTATGGGGATGATGAAGCCCCCAATATCTTATCAAATCTAGGCACCACTATCTAAGCATGCAGAAAGTACTAGTTAAACCCTGATCTGCAGTATGTTATTTTTATAACTACGAAGTTTGATATTATCATGCCTTCACTTTCCTGTACAGTAAAAATGGCAGAGTCCACAAAGGCAGAACGTCTTCATCAGTGCTGCCAGCCCTCTTTAAATGAAAACATATGCTATCCCATATTATAACTCACAACCTGCCCAGGGTCTACTGGCTGGAGAATTAATTAGGATGATAAACAGAAAATATGTAAATTAATCTGATCTTCAGTGGCCTTTGGAAAGAGGTTACCAGATTTTTGTTAGCAAAATTTCTCAAATGCCTTGGAGTCACACAGATGGAAGCCATAAGCAATTTAAGCTCCTTTACTTATTTTGATTTCAAAAGAGTTATTTGGGGAGGAGCAGATCCCTATGGAAAACAAACTAATTAAGAAAAGACATTGTCACACTAAAAGAGTGACCATCAGAGATAGGAATAGTGTATGTATTTCCTTCTTTCTCCTCCACAAAAGTGATTATATTTAAATTCTTTGCAGCTGGAATGACAAAAAAATCAAGTCAGATTGTCCTTATATTTTCTCTGCAACACACAATCCCCAAATATCTGAGCAAAAGAAACTTAATTTTCATGAGAAAGCCCTTGATGAAGACTTTTAAACTCTGCCTCTGTATTTTGAATAACAATTTATATTGTGAAGTGAAAAGAAATATACATTTTTTAAAGTGCCTAAGAAAAGAAATACATTTGTATAACAAAACTCAATTATTTCTGAGCTGGAAACCCAAGGGGGCAGACAATTTATTTCCACCCCATTTTGTGTAGCCAAAATGGATCCACTGCTCCAATCTACAAAAGCTTAGATTCATTATTATAAGAGGAAGTCTTTTAGTATCAGGATTTTATTGCCAGCATACATGGTACTCCGTTCTGGGAAGCAGAGCAGAAAGTAATTGTAAGGATAATCATAGTGGTGATGGTGATAGCATTTTTTCATTCAAGAAAATGGTTTACAGAATCATTCTTGGAGGTATAAAAGTCACATAGTCACTTTGTAATCAATATCTTTACTTGGGGTTGTTCATCCTATAAAAGATAAAGAAAAGGTGGGCTGAATCACTGTTTAACATTTTAATACCCCACTTTTACTAACTGAATTTTTTTAACTCATGGAAAAAGCATGAAGAGGAAGTGTGCATTTCTAGAAATGAGCATCCACCAATAAGACACCTTGAAATGGCATATAAGATTATGCAATGCTGCTACAACATTTCAGTATATGCAGATATGTTGAGCAGAATGGAAATAAACTCAGCCTTCCTTTGGCTGTGGAGACTCGGCACTCACTCAATACAATACGCTAGTCTAGGAAGCCATCACCTGTTTGACCCTTTTACATCAGGAGCTTCCATCAAATTGTTGAATATAGTAATTATTGCCACTATACCTTCAAACTGAGAAATATTTGAGAAGCTGTCATAAAGAAGGGCGAGGCAAGAAGTAATGGATGTCAACTTATCAAAGAGAGATCCAACCTAGAATTAAGGAGAAATTTCCTGACAATGAGAACAATTAATCAGTGGAATGTTTGCCTTCAGAAGTTCTGGATGCTCCATTACTAGAGATTTTTAAGAAGAGATTAAACAACTATTTGTCCTGAATGATATAGGTTCCCCTGCTTGGGCAAGGGGTTGGACTGGAAAATCTCCAAGTTCTCTTCCAGCTCTATTAAGTCTGTATTCGGAAAATACTCTGGCTTCCAAGTATGAGGTATTTTACCCAGCCACTGATTACTAAAACTAATCCCATTCTTCCCATCCCATCTTAATTACAGATTGTCTTGAGAAACAAGACACACCTTCAATCTATTTTATATTGAGAATCTATGTTGGCAACAAAACGTAGCAGTGTATCTTGAATGTTAAGAAAGTTGAGGAGCTTCATTAATTCTTAGAGTAAACAAGACTGTTTCTAGTATCAGCATCACCCGGAGACAAATTTCTTCTCTTGACAGCCATTCTCTCAGTCGTTTTAGATGACTAATCAGTTAAAGGACTTTTAAAACAACTCTTTTGACAAATCATCCTCTTTATGTTGTTGGGGTTTTTTGCCACGGTGGACTCTTGCAACAGGGAGCCCCATTAAGAATAGGGGAAGAGCACTTCTGTCAAAATGAACTCTCTGTGACCTTCCCTTCCAATATGTGCTCAATCAGATGGGAAAGTGGGCTTCCCAGGTGTCACAGCAAGACTAGTGACTCGGGACGAATTCAATTGTCTTCAACAGGAGCGCCGGCTTTGAGATTTTGGATAAGCCATCCTTCAGCATGGTATGCTTTTGTTAATAAGTGGGGATCTGAACAAAGGCCTCTCAAAAGAAAGCAAATCCAACAATAATTGTTTAAAAAACCACGTTCTACGGAAGATCACATTAAAAGCTTCACAATGATTGGTTCCATATTGAGATTAGTGAACTCTACAAGAATATGGCCTCATATAAAGTTCAAATGTTGACATTAACTGAACTATGTTACCAAACAATGAAGTCAGAACTAAAAACATTATTCTATCTTTGGGTTTCTTTTTTCCAAACTCAAGAAATAAGAAGCTGTTTTTCATTGCATGCGTAAAGTCTAAAATCAATGTGGTCCACAAGATTAGTAAATAATTAAATAATTTGTTCAAAGTTCTTTAAGACATATGTGAACCTTATTTTACACATTAGCAGAAAGCTCTTGCTTAGGATCATAGTGTTTTTAATAATATTATTAAAACAATGTAATACCTGGTTTTAGTTATCAACCTCCATTGATTCTGTAGAGATATATTCACATTGCAGCTCCTGCTTGGGCAGGAGTTGGACTAGAAGACCTCCAAGGTCCCTTCCAACTCTGTTATTCGTTGTTTTCTATTCTATTCTGTTCTTATTTCATCATCCAGAATCTACATTTTAAAATATTGATCCCCAGAACAATGTATTGCTTCTGAACTAACTACACGTTGTGTTTGCTAATAGTGTTGTTCATCCATGACAAAGCTGAATATGCTCCAAAATTTAAGACATGCCAAATTTAAGAAGTGAGTTGGGGTTTCATGGCAAATTCTAATCCCCATGCAAATTTTAAAGAGATAATGCTTGAGTTAACCTTGACTGATGATAAATACTTGGATATGTTCATGCCATTTTCTTGCCCACAATACAAGGGAAGTTTATCACTGCCTTTATTTGGGAATTTTTTTCAACTTCCTAGTTTACTCTGCAGCCTAATTATTCCTGAAGTCCCTCTTTTGCTTTTTGATGTCATATCCACATTGGATATATGCTGCCTCTGACTGAGCAAAGTTTTAGGAGTTGGTAATAAGGATCAATGATCCCCAAAAGGAGCAGTTGCAATTTGAGCTCATATCTATAGGAAAACAAAAATACAGAACTTTCTTGCTTAAGTATTACAATAACTTCAAAGTGGGCCATACTACAACAGAGACTAACTATATGACTTCATAACTGAGAAATACTAAGATTGATCCAGATCAGCATAAAAACTTATCTTGGTTTGGAGATCAGTTTTGGTTTGCAATGGGACAGTTCAAAGTGGTTTTGTCTCCCTGAACATGGGACATATGTTTCTCATTCATTCATTCATTCATTAAATTTAAAGACTGCTCATCTACTCTCAGAATTAATCTGGGCAGTGTACAATTGCCTATGTGTAAAATCCTACATAGAGTTGCAATAAGCTCCAATAAGTAGATTCATGCATCATGGAACAAAGAGTCAAGGGCAAGCAGTTGTAGACTCTGGAAATCAAGGACATCAGTCTAACAAAATAACAAATGTTGGTGCTTGTTTGCACACAAAACATCTTAGTGAGAGAGAAGGAGGAAATAAGGTACTGAATTTAAGTGTCTATGGAGATTCTCAATCATCCAGATCATGGTTGTCCCAAAGGTGTTTTTTAAAAGGGCAACTGGACTTTATTTTTCCTTGAAGACATTTCGTTTCTCATCTAAGAAGCTTCTTCAGAACTGAAGAAGCTACTTGGATGAGAAGTAAAATGTCTTCAAGGACAAACAAAACAGTCCACTTGCTTCTTGAAATAGCAACTTTGGGACACTATTAACATAGAGTTGCTTGGCTATGGCATGTGGGAAGCCAAGGGAACAAACCATCAACCTGATTCGCACAATAAAGAGTAGTTACATTTGCAAAGAATCAGGAAGGAAATCACAGAATGAATCATTTCAGAAATACCTTATTGTTTACCTCTTTGCGATGGGGGTATCAAGAAACATATCCTGACAGACAAAAAAATACAAAAATAAACTCTTCAACTCTTGCATGAGTTCTCCAAATCATGAACTCCTGATTGTCCCCAAATAACTTGACTTCATTTTTGGATTCTGTGTGCGCTTCTGTTCTGTATCTGCTCCATACTAGTACCCCCTTACCTGTGGGACCTTGAAGATGCTGAAGATGGAGGCCATCTGCCGTGAGGATTTGGTGTTGAGATCTCCAATGACAGAGAGAAGCATTTCCTGCTTGTCACATTTGTAATCTGGAACCATTTGGCCTCGTGTAGACAGCAGAGAGAGGCTGTTCCAGGAAATCCTTCTAAAAATCTGTCTGTTGTCATAGATGTGGAAGCCAAGTGTGATGTTGGGGAGGATGGCCAAATCCTTGTTGATCTTTATTACTGCAAACACCAAGGCCAGAAACAGCTGGTAGTTCTTGCCTACCACACTATAACGAGAAAATACTTTGGAATATTAGAGGGAAGCTTGTGTGTGGTGATGTATTTTTCCTTCTCATCTGTCTGTGTCTGTCTGTCTGTCTGTCTGTGTTTTCTCCTGGACTTTTGGATAGGAGAATCCATTTCTTGTGAGCCTTTGGTCAAAACTTTTGGTCAAAAATATTATGTAGATGGTACTTCCTGAACATCATCGTAATTGTCAATAGGGGCTGAAAAGTACTACATTTGCATCCTTAAACAGCCATAGTTCATACAGGGGAGTAATCTCAATGGTTGATTTGACAATTTGTCCTTTTCAAAACCTGTTTCATCTGTAGCACCCACTAATACTCACTGTGAGAAATGGATAAGATTGTTGTTTGCCTATAGACATGATTTTGTATTTATATGATGTACTCACATGACAATGCTACCTTTTGGTTTGGAGAACTCAAAATTCTCCGTCCACTTGGGCCCTTTTGCAAAAGAACAATACATGCTTTTTTATTTTTCATTCAGACTCCTGTTGATT